>JANRMT010061414.1:466784-477050 GCA_026402145.1 Polypterus bichir lapradei | reverse complement strand
AAGAAAGAAAGAAAGAAAGAAAGAAAGAAAGAAAGAAAGAAAGAAAGCCTCCAAAAATGTCACGGTGGCCAGCCCAGGGTCATGGGCGAAGTGGGCAGCACGTCAAGCCGCCGCAGAGAGACACACACACACGTGAGGTATGATTGGGGACAGAGAGGCTGAATATTTCACTGTCACTCGCGCTTGAGAGCTGCAATTCATTTCTCCCCCTGCCGCTGCAGGACAATGACAATTTAATACAAGGCCAGCGGATGTAAAAGAGATAAAACTGCAGCAAGTAGGCCCGGCGTCCTCCGGAGACTGACACATGCCGGCCTCGGCGTTTTATTGTTGCCTTTTCTCCTTCTCCCCAAGCGAAAGTCTAAGCCCCCCCACCACCTCCAGGGCTGCCAATTCAAAGTGGCCACAACTTTCGACTCGCCTCCGATGGCAGCTCACGTACTGCCGGGTAGCACCGGGCCAAGTGTGAAAAGCTTTGACGCGTCTCCGTATTCCGGCTGACTTTCCACGATTCCCCCCGACGGCTTTTTTATTTACATTCCCCCCCCCCCGCCTATTCCACGTATAGACTGATTCAGCATGAGCCTTTCAAACTGGTATCTTTCTCACATGGTGATAAAAAAAGCTGAAGAAGATATTAAAAATAGTGGTGCTAAAGAGGGGACTTCACTTTTCGATGGCATGGAGGTGACCGAGAAAGTGACACAGCTGATTCAACATGAACCTAATGCGGCTTCGCTTTTATCACGGTGGGACATGTCAGGCGTGGCACAGTGTAGGCCAAAGTGCCTCCTCTTCAAAATCTTAGGCGAGCCCGTCAACTTTTTATGTTTCCTAAATCCGTAGCCGGCCTTTCTGGCCAAACGCTAGCTGTCACGCCGTCGCATATCTGAGCTGCCGTTCCCTTCCAGCACTCGTCTGACATGAACCCGAAAGCAGACGCGCCAGACAGACCCTGATGGACGACGGGTTTGGAAGGAGAGCTGGCCACCGCACGCTGACAACAAAGGGGGCCGAGCGGAGAATGGCCGCTATTCACACCGCCCGCCAGCCCGCCTTTCAAGTTTCCTTTACGACTCCAGTTTGGCTTTTTCTTAAAAAGGAAAGGTCAATAAACGTTTCGACAAGAAGACCGCAATAAATAGCAACACAGGGCGGCCGTTCCCAACTCCAGACCCCCCGAATGCAGCAAAGAGGCGGAATATTAAAGTGCGGCAGGGGCTTTGGTGTAGGGCGCTATACACGACAACGTGCCCAGCGTGGAATACACCACTGACAATGAAACTTTGTGACTATGATGCAGCGGGGGGCCACAGATTATTCATACAAGTCATTTAAAGGAGACCCAAGAAATTGTTGAGTAGAAACGCACTTGAACCTGCGAAATGACGAAGCACAAACGAGAGCTAATGGGCGGCCATCGTCTCGAGCAACGAAAGAGTAAGCTTAGCCAGACGAGAAGCAACAGCATGCGACAAGGCAAAGTCAGCAATGTGGAGAAGATGGACCCCCCAGAACCTGAGCGGGTGCCAGCCTCTGCCCAATGTGGAGCTCTCACCTGTGCGAGCCCCTGGGCGGCCCAGTCCCTGGCACTCGCCACAGGCTCGCTCGGGGGGTCTGGGGCGGCTCGTGGACCATCCACTTCCGTCGCCACACATTTCTAGGAAAATCGCATCGGGTTGAAGTGAAGGAAGCCAAGGTGGGCAGAATCTCGAGAGCCGCCTCTGGTGTCATTTAACAAACAGCCGACAGCAGAAGGACCACCTGCAGAAACGAAAAAGACCCTCTGCAACAATTCAGCTCCTCACTCGAGGTCGTAGTATCAAAATCAGAAGGCCGCGGACGTGCAGCAGCGTTTAGGGGTCTGACATCCTGCTGTCACGACACACACATCTGCTTCAGCTTCTCCCAAAAAGCTCTGTAATCGTCCTCGATGCCATTTTGGACTTTGTCATCACAAAAAGAAAAAGGGAATGAAACGAATGCTAAAGGAACGGAAAAAGCAGCCCCTCAGTCACGGACACGGTGCGGCAGGGTGCAGGCGCAGGTTCACAAATTCAAAATCAGCAACAGCACCGGGATGTCCAAAACATGAAATATCGCATTGTACTGCCAGCCAAAACTCGGGGAAGACCAACAGGACCACCAAGAGGGCATTTGTGAAGTGAGGGGAGTGAGGCACGAAACTTTGGGCTTTTGCTCCTGCGCCGGAGTCGGCCGGGGACACCGCTCTGGCAGGGACGGACGGATGGACGGACCGCCGACGACTGCATCCATCCCCTCGAAGAGGAAGGTGGCACGCAGCGGCTCGCAGGTGAAGTGAAGTGCCCGTCACCCATTCCTGCCCTCAGCCATCAGTCATGCAGCCTGACTATGGCTGTCAATTCACGAAACAGAAGGAGAGATGCAAAGTGCACCGGGAAGGAGAAGAGGATGAAGGAACGAATGGCCAGTCAGACCGGCACACGCTCACACGCTCACACACACACACACACACACACACACACAGAGTGTTACATGCACGCTATGGCTAGACACATGCTCAGAAACGTAAAGGTACCTACTCTTCTTCGTAGTGCAGGGAAAAACACTCAGGCAGGCAAAGTTCTACCGAATCCATGTGCGCTCTGCAACCATAATTTGAGCAAACCCCTTCTATAAATCAAAGTTTTCCCTGACAGAGCAGTGCAATTAACACAAATGTTCTCCTGGTGACAAGCCTATAAGCACAGCCAGTTGGGACCAAAAGCTCTGGCACTCTTCTAATCAAGGACTTAAAGCCCCGATTGGAGCTTATTAATATGAAGTAGGGCTTTACATATGCAGTCCCTGTGGCCCAGCCACTTCCTAGATTGGTGGCTTTCTAGCCAATCATCACCAGACAGGACACTGGCTGCACCGAGTGAGGGGATCTGTGCAGGTGGAGTGGGTGGAGAGAGACAAAGAGAGAGAGAGAGAGAGAGAGAGAGAGAGAGAGAGAGAGAGAGCACAGGGGAGGGAGGGAGGGAGGGAGGGAGGGCGAGTGAGTGAGAGAGAGAGAGAGAGAGAGAGCGAGCTAGTGTGTGTGAGAGAGAGAGAGAGAGAGAGAGCCTGGGAACGAGTGGCAGCCCACCACATCAGGACCTGCAGCTCTCCAACTCCAAAATCAGCCCCCCTCTCAATTCATGAACCCTACTTGGGCTCGTTTTCTAAATACACGCGTGGGCTCGTTACGATTTCATTAGCCGAGAAACTTTTAACACCGCGGGGGACGAGGGGCAGGACGCCAACATCACAACAAATACCACAAAGAAAAAAAAAAAAAGAACAACCTGAGCCTCCGTAGCCATCCGGCCCACCAAGAAGGGAAGCCGTCGGCATTTCCTCCACTGCCGACAAAGAGGAAGACTCCCGTCTAAACGGAGTGGCAGGAGTCAAATTCAATTAAACGTAATGAGGAGGCCACCAGCCACCTCACAAAATGGTGGGCCGACCTTTAGCCTCACGCCACGCCACACCGGGCACCAACTGCAAAGGATTCCCACTCAGCCTCCCGATGACTTCAGCGCCTCACTGACAGCCCATTTCTAAACTCTCGTGGAAATTTGGCTTTAGTTTTGCATTCCCTCACCGCGTCTCACCGCATCACGCAGAAGTAAAAAAAAAAAAGATCACTCAACCTGTTAGACGGTGGCTTCCATGTCATTTATTATGTCACCCTTCTATTATAAAGCACCTTTGGTACGTATCCAGGTAGGCATCTGAAGAAGATGGAAGACAGACAGGCCAGCAGAAACCTGGGACCAGAGCGGGCCATTCAAGCCAAGCAGCATAACGTCAAGTCGAGGTCAGGGGGTCCCATTCCGCTACCAAATTAGAAATGTTCTGACAGGAGCAGGCCATGCAGCCCAAAGCCCACCAGCGAATTTAAGGTATTTAGACATGCGGCACGTTTCACTCTCCACGTGGCACTTTTCATATACAGCAGTGCACTATAAGGCAGACGTGAAAAAGACTACACTGTCCGTCCGTCCGTCAGTCTCTCTCTCTCTCTCTGTCTGTCCATCTGTCTGTCTATCTGTCTGCCTGTCTGTCTCTCTCTCTCTGTCCGTCCATCCATCTGTCAATCATTCAGTCAGTCTGTCTGTCTCTCTCTCTGTCTGTCTGTCCGTCTGTCTATTGAATGTAGAAAGCACCTTCCATATCCAGTGCCTTTCATCTGACCGGGAGGCCACTATAATGGAGGACTATATACTCCCCAACACCACAGGGGGCAGTAGTGTTTCCATGTGTCCACCTGCAGGGCATGCTGGGAACTATAGTCCAGTCAGGCAGCCCTGCTGGGTTCCATGGTTACCGCCATTGGGAGCTGCAGGGATTAGCCGTCCCTACTTGAAGGAGCTTCTGCCTGACCCGGGAGGGCCTCCTGCATGCAATGTCCTGGCATTGGAAAAACCCCCGGGTCCTGCATAAAGGAAACCAGGAAACCTGCCTCAACCAGGAGTTGGCTGGTGGGAGAGGACAAAGGTCACCTGGGAGGAGAGGAGGAAGACAATGAAAGAGAGGAAGATCTTCAGTGGTGTTGTGGTCCACAAGAAGCATCATGTTTTATATAAGTATATATAGATATATATATATATATATATATACCTGTATATACAGTATACACTTATACACTGCATATAGTGTTGCTTCAATCTTTCTCAAATATACATATTTTTCTTATCTTTTTCTGTCTATTATTATATGTTCTTTCTATTGTATATTGTCTTTCACATTTTTCTATCCATTTTTTTACATTGTATATCATAACCCCCTTGCCTACCATAGTATGTTTCTTAATGAGCATGCTATATATGATATCGCGCCGTTCACGTCTCTCTGTCTATCGTATAGGGTTTCTCCCTCTTTCTATTATATAGTGCCTTTCTCACTACATTATCTCCCCTGTGTAGGTGTCTATGACACACAGCGGTGCCTCATTTCTATTCATCATACAACACAATGCAGTTTCTCTCAGTCCAGTATATAGTGTCTTTCACGCCTATAGCGCCCTTCCTGTCTGCCCCCCTCCACGCCATCACACACCACACGTTCGCGGCACATGGGCACTCAGTGACGGCAGATCAGTGCCCACCACAGACAGAATCAAAGACAGCAAATTCAGGAGCCGACGTCAAGCGCAGCTCCGGCTTCTCTGTATTAAAACGACGGCCCAGTCAGTCATTCTTATCCTCTCCGCGGGGGTCTCTGATTGTGAACCCCAAGAGGTGCCGGTGTGTTGAGCCCACGTGCCCTGCTGTGCCACACTTGTCTTTTCTGAGGGATCTCCTCCATTTCTGTCCACATTTCCAGCGCCAGCCGTGTTCTTTTTGTCAGGAGCTCTCGGAGTTTTTCTCTTCTTTCCGTAAGGATTATAAAATAGAACAAACTTTGAAAAGTAGGTTACTGAAATCGCTAGCGGAGCCGGGGTCTCTCCATCCCATGCTCACACGCCGCTGAAGATTCACGATGTTTGGGTCTCATCGCCGAGCCCAGAGCCCGCACCTCAGTCGCTTTAGTTCTTTCTGTGCTTTGCTATATTCCGGGGGTCTCCTTTTGTAGAGATTGAGGGTCCAAGCCCTGAGCGAGTCAACTGGAAAACAAAAGAAACGCAAGCGACTGCATCTGAAATGTTGGAAGTCACCTCAGCCAAATAATAAGAAGTAAGTCATACGTCATTGTTTAGGCACCAGAGGCGCTATATAATTAAAATGTATCATTATCGTGTCACCCCACCGGTCACGTCGCTGCTCTTTACGTGACATTCCTCTCTCCTCTCGACGGTCGCCGGCCTTGGCACAAAAGAAATCGGCGACAAAGAGAGAGACAACTTGACAACATGGAGGGGTCAGCGGCCAGCAGAGCCCCAGACGGTCAACACGAGGCGTCCCGTCACACGCTGGACTTTTGGGCCTGGCCTGACTCGTAGACGCCAGCGAGATGTAGACGTCGTCAGAAGGCCTGCCGAGGTCATCGCCGACTTCTCGTACCCGCGTCCCTCTTCTGTATGCCCCACCTTGGCTTTGGGCCTTTCCTCTGTAGTCCCACTTTTGGGATGAGAAGCAGGTCGTAACGCGAGGCGAGTGAGCGGCCGCTTCAACGCGGAGCTTCAGGGCGCCGTGGCTCAGAGCGTTAATGGAGCTGTCAGCCGCTTTATTTAGACAACACGGAGGACTGAAGTATGCGGAGCCTCCGGAATGGGAGACGTCCGTTTGCTCCATGAGAAGTCACACGACGGTGACGCCTGCCCTCTGTCGCATCGGCACCTGGTGGAGCCTGACCCAGAGGCACCGGGTGCGAGGCAGGAACCAGTCCTGGACGGGAGGCGCACGTCTGCATAACGGCTGAATCACTGGAGTGGAACGGGCATCCTGCTCCTGTAAGTCACCTGACTGGCCTGGATCTGTACTTGGGCAAGGCGCTACATGAAACGAGGGTCCGGGCAGGCAGTGCTGCCACCTGACTCAGGTAATGAATGTCACGTTCCAGTGGGCCAGCGGGCCAGCGTTAGGGTTACACATCTGGCCATGTCACTAAAAGGGCAAGCAGTTCCACTGCGGGACGAGAGGGGGCGCCGTCACTTCTCTCCTGACCACACCCTGGGCCCCTGAAATGTCTGAAGGACCCCTTGGAGGGAGAAGGACGCCTACTGGAAAGGGAAAAGGAAAGCGCAGGGGAGGCGGAGGCGACTCGAGGCCATCTCCTGTTGAACGAACGGACGGACGGGCCGGACTGACCCTCCTGGCCCTCCTGTCCTTGACCCCGTGTCAGAGTTTAGAATCACATCCATTCATTCCTTTTACTTAACTCAAGAACACGTGAAATACGGGGCAGGCCCAAGCCAATTAACTAAAAAGCGGCCAATTTTAAATAAATCAGGGACAAAAATTTGTGAACTCCGGCAAAGAAAAATAAAATAATGGTAGGCCTGCCTGGTCGCTCGCTGTGAAGCGCACTCATTTACAGCAAGCGGAAAGTTAGTAAAGACGACGACGACCCCCCAGGAACTAGCAGGTCACTCCGCTCAGAGGGGATCATCCGGGTCACCAAAGGCGCCGTCCCGTCAGTGTTATGGTCGGACAGGGTCTGTGATAAGCCACCCCCTCCCCCCAGGCCACGGCGCCGTCCCCTTTATCTAACAGTCCCAGAAATCCCGAGAAGCGCACAAGAGCAGGGACCCCGACACCTGCCCGAGCTGCACTCATCCGGCTGCCGCCAGCCGCGCTCAGTCCTCCCTCAACGTGAAGCGATTGCACCGAATGAGCGAGCGAGCGAGCGAGTCACTCAGTCAGTCAGTCAGTCAGTCAGTCAGTCAGTCAACGTGTCAGTGAGCGAGCGAGCGAGCGAGCGAGCGAGCGCGCACGAGCGGCGGCGCGCGGGCGGGCGCGCAGGCGGGCTGGCGGGCTGGCGGGCGGGCGGCTGTTTGGCAACAAGCACAGTGGGGAGTGTGCTGTGTATGCGTACACAAGAGCACAATGTGCCTCCTCTAACGACCCCGCCGAGAGCCCGCTGCTCTCATCCTGCTCACGCCGAGATCAAAACTGACTTGTTTGTTGTCAGCTAGTTAATGCCGTAATTTTGTCTTAAGTGATCTGCTTGATGAGAGTTGTCAGACCTGCACGCCGAAGGAACCGCCGGCTCTCCGTTTGGAAATGGGATTGCAGGGGGCCCGAAGGCAAATGGCATGGGACAGGCACTATATGTGACACGGGAGGAGGTGACAGACGTCACGCTACAAGAGGAGGAAGGCTCTGCAGGAGAATCGATCTGAAAGGCGCTATATAACGCCTGACCTCAGCGGAAAGCTGCGACGCTCAAACTGCTAGGCAGGCAGACACCGAAGGCACAAGAAAGAGGATGTGAAAGGCGCTATATGAGAGGATCCCTACAGGATATCGATAAAAAAGACAAGACCCCACATAAGATACAGAAAGAAAAAGGGGCTCTGAAGCAGACATTACACAAAAGGCGCTATATAACAATAGACAGACAAAAACTATGAATATGAAGGGCAATGACATGACAAATTAAACACAAACAAGGGAAGTCAAAGGTGCCGTGCTCTGCTCTAGTTATTACACTCGACATGAAAGGCGCTATATAAGGAGGAATGACAGATGGCTAGACGTGTGAGGCGCTATAGAATACAAAGCTTCAATAGAAAGCTGCTAAATAACCAATAAGATTGATTGACATGAAAGGCTCGTTATACGATACCGAGATAAAAAGCCGATATGAAGGGTGCTCTCCAATAGGTATTGATAGACATTTCTTCATCAATTTATATTAAAAAGAAAGGCTACACAGATAGAAATGAAAGGTGCTAAATAAACGATTTCAAAGCAACTATAAACAATAGAGATAGAAATGAAAAGCAGATTTCAAAAATTCCATATACGATACAAATAGAAATGAAGGGACTCGACATAATAAACAGAAATCTGGACTATATAATATAGAGATAGATATGAATGCCCCTGTATAACATAATGTATGACTAGATAGATAGCCAGTGAAAGGTGCTATATAATAAACATGGGAATGGTGGAGACAGGCATACTGGACATGAAAGGCTCACCATAGATAAAAAGATTGGACAGACAGACAGCTATGAATCATATGACTTGGACCCAGACAGACACGAACGGCGCTATACAACGCTTGGGGCTCCACGTGCCTGCCCGGCTCGCTGCTGTCCTCTCCTCGCCTCGCCTCTCCTCGCCTAGCCTGCTATTCAGCTTTGACCAACAGAGGGCGCTGACGGTTCTTCGCTGTCCGCTCCGCCGGCTCGTCTCCCGCAGTCGAAGGCAGACGGCGCTAAACAAACGGTTTGCGCCTGCTGGACTCGGGCAGCTTCGGGCGACTTCGGCTCAGCTCGGCTCGGCTCGGCGGCAGATCGGCACGATCTCGCCCAGACACCAGTCGTGTTTGTTTGACGTGCCGGACACGCTAAGGCGTCCGTTTTCGGATGAATTCGCGGCTGCGCTTTTCTTTTTCATTTTCTTCGGGCTCCTCGGCCCGGCCGGTGCCTGTGCGTTTCCGCCGACTCCCATTTTCCGTGATTTGCGCCCGTTCTTTATTTGCGTGTACAGCTCATTGCACTCATTTATTTCAAACACCGCTAAATGACGGCGACATCAGCACCTGGACCGGCGGTACGGAGCCATTTGAAGACCATTTCTAAAAGTCGGGATTGCGGAGGGCCCCCCAGTGCCTCGGGGGCTCTTTTTTTTTTTTTTTTTTTTCATGCCATGCTAAGCTTCTCAGACCCTTAGCTCTAAACGGGGAAGGCAGTGCGCTGGTGTCTTGGTCAGGTTTTGGGGACAAAGCCTAGCCGGAGAGCATCGGGTGCAAGGCAGGTCCGTGATGCTAGGCCAGCGCAGGGCCACATGGGGCAATTTTGAGACTGGGAGGACAAGCTACACAGACACGGAGAGAACATGCAGACTTCACACAGACAAAGGGCCGAGTCCAGGGTTCAAAGCAGGACCACAGAAGACGCGTCTGGTGAAAAGTCCCATCCGGTGACTTACAGTAAATATGAAGGATGGCAAACGAGGTGAGGGCAACCCTGCTGTATGGACAGCACCAAGGCAGCCATGGGGTATCCAGTGAGCACTACACGGACTGCCCAGAAAGGGCAGCTCAGGGCTCGCCTGGCATCAGAGTGTGGCCCCCTATTGGCAAAGCTGTCCTCTCACGTGATATTCAGTGAGTCGTAAAAGTGCCAGATCTGCATTGGCACAAGGAAAGACTCAACCTCAGGTGGGATGTTGGCATGGCTTATGAGGAGAAAGAGTCTGGATGCCATCAAATGACCATCATCAAAACTCCAACTCTGTGACACATTACTAGGAAAAGCAAAATCAGATGTTGGAAAGCCTGGTGGCACAGCGGTTAGTGTCACTGCCTACTCAGCTAGGCTAAGACAGTCAGTCATTAGTAACGCAAACTGGCTTAGTCCAGTCGAGGGTAACAGCACTTGAACTGTCCTAGAGGGGCAGCCAGACCACCACAGTGATTCATAACAGGCATCCAGTGGTGTTAGTGGGGGGGGATAGGACAGAATGATTTTATGTAGTGCCCTTCACAAAGCACATGGGGTGCCCATCTATCAGTCAATCCATCTTGATGATATATAGCGCCCTACAGTATAAACAGAACACACAGGGGGCTGCTCTGTCAATCAATCAGTCATATAGATAGATAGATAGATAGATAGATAGATAGATAGATAGATAGATA
>JANRMT010061414.1:445478-462351 GCA_026402145.1 Polypterus bichir lapradei | reverse complement strand
TCTATCTATCTATCTATCTATCTATCTATCTATCTATCTATCTATCTATCTATCTATCACAAGGGAGGAACGTCTATGAACACCTCTTAAAGCTGTGGAGGGGGCAAGGGGCTACACATCAGAAGAGCCTGGACTGAAACTGGGGGCCACATGGAGGTGGTCTCACCTGACGCCATTCATTCAAACCTGAGTGGCTAAGAAGAAGCACAGGACCTCAGGATGACCACCAGATCAGCATGTGTTGAACCACGGTGACCATCAATGACTTGAACTTGATGCGTGTTGCTACTGTGGAGTGACTGGAGAAGGGGAGAGACACACGCCCACCTCAGCCATTTGAAAAGGAGATGTGGTGTGGCATCATGAAGCAGCTGGACCGCACATGCTGGCACATCTGAGGAGTCGTCCTTTATGGGGGGAACCTCAAGTAGCACTGGAGAGACTGCAAGGGCTGAGGTCTCTGCTGGAATCTGTGAGCTTTTAGAGCCTTGTCTTCTGGTCAGCCAGTTGGCTTTTTGAGAAGAGGAACCCAAAGGCCTCTTTTCATGCCGAGGTCTCTCAGCCCAACTGCAGATGACTTGTCGTAATGGACGATCCGTTTTTATCACTGTCTGCTCTCCTGAATCTGAATCCAATGCTTTACTTGGAGGTGACTTGACAGGGAAGTGACGGGGATTGCGGATTGGAGCTGCCTTCTTGCAAGTGCATCGTAATTACGTTCTGATCACGCGTCCTAAAGACCAATGGACTGACAAACACGGGGAAGCGAGGAGCGCGCCAGGCTGCCTTAAAGAGGACATTTCCACATGTTAAGACTCTGCTTATGTCCACATTATAAAAACAATCATAAAAACATAAGAGTGAAGCAGGAGATGTCAAGCACGTCAAGCACCTACTTCATATGCTGCCTTTAAAAACTCAAAGAAAGATTTTCATTGTAAAACTTCCAGATCTTCCAGATCTCTTCAATGAAGAAGTAACTCACAAACCAAATAGCAGAGTTTGATCCCCAAAACAAGTAAGTTTCAAGTTTTAGCAACAAATAAAAACCCAGTAAAAAAAATCAAAACAAAGAAGACTGCAAATCACAGCAGAGAAAGGCCCGACAGGCAGGACGATGACGTCACACATCTTGAGGTGCCAGAAGCCAGCAGTGGTGGCCAGTACTAAATCTCACAGCCAAAATGCCACCGAGTGATAATCATAAAGCCAAAGGCCACCCACGATGTGCCACCGCCAAGGCCTCTTCCTGTTTCTCCGTCCTGTGGGGCTCCTTTTAAGGCCCCCTGAGCCGTCATTTGCTTTGCTTTGCGTGTTGCGCACATTTTAGCAACTTTTCGCCATATCGTATCCCACGTCTCTCCACTGGTCATTAAGATTCATTCTCCGAACAGAAATATTTGTTTGCTGACACACAGAAATGTTACTAATAGTATCGGATAATAAAAAATAAAAAAGCAAGAAGAGGTCTGTGAGCGTCCCCGTTGCGTGGCTCTAATGTGATTGCGGCGCCCCTGATTTTTGCTCATTACCATGTTGTAATAATAGTATGCAGACACACTTTCTAATCAAATTGCAATGGTGATTGTCCTCTTTTGCATAACAGCAGCCAGGGGCTCATACAGTAATGACAATCCTTCAGCCTCATGCTAATTCGCAGCACCTCAAATGGCGGCTCTCGTGGCGCTAGCACAGACGGCACGGGACCACCCAAGGGACCACCCCTGGCTCGTCCAAGCAGGTTCGGACAGGTTAGCAGGCAAATCCCACTTTACTGCTGCCATCATAAGCATCACAAAGCTTTACGGCTGTCATTGCACGTCACAGTCAGCAATGACATATTAACATGGCAGAGATGTTCCACTATGTTGCTTTAATTAATTATTTGAATGAAACATGAATGGAAAATAAAAATAAAAACCTAACAAGCCCCCCGACATTCACTTACACCGATCGGCGTCAGTCAGTGTGGACGTCTAACTGAACTGACACGGACTTTAAGATACGCAGGGACTCTGCTGTGACGCTGACCAGACTGCCGTTTATAAGCCACCCAACAGAGCCACTCTTGTATATCGTTATATGACATCATTATAAAGCTGACTGCATTCTGTTGGTCAATAACAATACATTTCCTTATTCTGTTCACCTGTTAATGACAAATAAGTCATGAGATTTCAAGGTAAGGCAGTCCTGCTCCGTAACGGTGGCACCAGAGAGTGGCAGCACATCCTGGGGACACGTAAACCTAGCAGCCCAGAGGGCGATGGTCAGGGACGCCATCCGTGTCACATGTCGATGTGCAGAGTGACAGTTTTACTGGACTCAGGACGCGTGACAGTAACGACCTTATCATTGTCTTACACTCATTTGTACACCAACTAAACTAATCAAGGAAAGAAGAAATAAAATAAAAGCCCCCAAAAGATTAAATGAAACGAGCGCAACTGGAAAGCGATCAAAAGAGTCAAACTGAAAATGAATCGAGATGAGCCACCGGCCAAGGGGGACGTCACCTGCTGGCACACTTGGCCACACCCACTGCCCACCAAATGAAGCTGGAGTGTCACTGTCATAAAAGAAAAAGAGGAAAAGCAAAATACGTCGCGAGACATCCGCTCAAGGGGCTGCAGGGGCCAATAAAGCCCACCAGGCGGCCTCACTGACGACGGCGAATTGCTTTGGATGAACCCTTGAGTGTCCAGCCATCATATGCGTGAATCAGATGACAAATGATAAGATGACAGTGACAGAGCGGCCCGGGAGACGCTCCACACTTACAGAGGGGCAGCCTTCACGTACTGAAGGCCCAGAGAAGCCCCTCTGCTGAATCCCGTCAAGCGCATCTCAGAAAGGTCCAGGCGGTCCAGAAGAGTGTCCTCTATCCGCCATCGCACGTCGGTGAAGCAGGCTGGCAGCTTCTTCCTTTGACCCTCAAATATTTGTCTGCTGATCTTGAATTGCTGAAGGGTCTTGTGTTTGGCGCAAGTGAAGACCCTTTCACTGCTGGAGGTGGTACAGCTGCTGAATTGTGGGCCCTACAGTTTCTTCCTTTACTTGCATTGGATAATCATTAGGAATGGCTCCTACACGACAGCGGGCACATGTGGGGCACATCTGTATGGACACGGGATTGTGGGCCAGCCCAGCTTAACCCCTCGTGTTTAGGTGGCCTGCTGTTTTGCACCCCACTTTAGTAATTCTCTTTATTTAAGATTTAAGTGGCTAAGTTGTGGGAAGTTGTCCAAGCGTGTGTGCCCCTCCTGTGCATCTGCCGCGGTGCTCAGCATGTACCGTACGAGCAGATCTCCTCTCGCATGAACCTGTGCTTCTCAGTCTGAAGGCTGGCCTGCTGGCATTAAGCTGCCCGCGTAACGGCATATTCAGCTACACTCTCGCCTCTCGCATGGACCGCTGATGGCCCGTAAACGACTTTCACGCATTAGCGGTATGCAGTTGGCTCGACGCCGAGATGAATGTCCTTCAGTGAGGCAGCAGTGGAAGGTTCTCCCTCCATGGGGAGCAAATACCACTGACGGAAGGTGGCATCAAGCGTTTCATTTTTGAACTCCTTCTCCACAGAGGAGGGTCGCTCTCGAAGCTTGCAGCTTTTAATGTACAGGTGCAGCTTGAGCTGCCCGTTGTTTTAGTAGACACAAACCCCGTGCTATTCAACATCTGACTTGAAGACTTTAGAGGGTGGACCAAGTGGAGAAGGGTGGCCGCTGAGATCCACATATCATTCTTTACTGGCAGAAGGACCGATGGAGCCATCGCTGTGGTGCAGCCTGTCAATCAGCGACCCTCAAATGTTGGCATGTTATCTTAGACCACAGCTTTCAAGATGGCATACTGCGGGCACTAGGCTTCGGCATCACAGACTGCCAAAGCGCCACACCTGAGCTTTCACCAGTCCTAGTAATGCTGCTCGGGTTATTCAGAGTTGTGCCAGCTTTCTTTCCGATGATATATTTTAAAGAGTTTGGAATGCTTGGTCTCTGAAGAGTCAGCACCCACATACACTATGTGTGCATTCAGTTGACATTTTTCATGCCAAGCAGCCATGTTTTACAATGCAATGGCAGACTCTGTGGTAAGTCTTATCAACCCGATAAACGTGTTAATAACGTAAATGAGTGCACCTGGAGGCTGTCCGACGGTCATCTGTGCTGATGGCGCATTGTTGTGTACCCGCTGTATTTACTTTGAAGGGAAGCACAGACTACAATCAAAAGTGAAACACGCATCACACTAATGGAGGTTGCCACACATTGCGTTTTGCCCGGTCCAGCAGATTTCTGCTTAATTGTTTATTGAAATGCTTTAATGAGGCTTATTTACTGAGCTGCCACGCTGGCAAAGCAAGTGTTGTAACATCGTGTTATCCAACATTGTGACGTTTCATCGCCACTCTCTGAGACCACAGCCACGCCATGAGTAGAAATCGAGAAGTCGGCATCCGGAGTCATGCAAACATTCCGGCCGCCACATTCTCGTTCTGCTCAAATTTCTGTTTGCTTTGCTCCACCAACTTATTTTTTCAAAGCGTCCATCTTATTGGTTAGGTCCATCTTGAAAGAGATTTAACTCAAAGCCATTTAGTCCAACGCAGGGTAAAGAAAACAAAACATTGCGTCACCAAAGTATCAGTTCATTCATATCTGTCACTCTCTTCATCCCAATCAGGTCAACATGAAGTTGGTGGCGGTGTGTACGGACATAAAAGTGGGCACCAGATCATCAGAAGAAGTAAGTGGGCACACAAGGCCCGATTTGGAGACACCGCGGCACCTGAGAGGTGCAACTCCCATGAGGAAACCCAAACTCCATGGAGGAACAAAGGATCAAAGCCTACCCACCGTGCCGCCTGTTAATCTGGTATCAAAGAGCAAAGCAGAAGGAGACATTGTGTTGGACTTGTGTGGTCTGAACGCACTCTGAGCTCCTGATCTGCGCCTTCCTGCCATGCTGGAGCGCCGAGATGCAGCCGAAGGAACGGCAGATGGGCAGAGAAATGCTGTGAAAACCTCGACAAAGCTGGTTTGTCATTTGTAATGTTGGTTAAAACCTAACTGTTTCTTTCTTGTGCATTTGCCACCGTACTTGCAAGAGCCAACTCCATTCGAATTTTTTGCAGCATCAGCATATTCATTGAAAACACAAATCGATGGCTAAAAACAAGATGGACAGTAAAAATGAAAACCAGCAAACTTTATCTTCAGTTTGCTATCACTGCACACGTTTATGAGAGCTGATGTGAGAAACGTAAAGGCTTACCAGACATGCGACACTTAAGACTTCGTGGTTGGCACGCAAAGAAAGAGAAGGGGGATCCGGCAATTTACACAATCATCTGCACTGCAAAACGGTCACAGAGGTTTTATGAATAGTGAAGTGGCCCAGCTAAACAGCACAATCGTTGCAGCCTTTAGACTTCAGCAGAAGCCTAACAAGTCTGTCATCCATTAGCGTTACCGTGAGAGTGAGCTGCGGTCTCACTAAAATGTCAAGGATGCCACCAAAATAAATGCGTCTTTTAGTAACAGACAAGAATACGAATACAAATTAGAATTAGAATACGAATACGAATTAGAATACAAATATGAATTGGAATATGAATACGAATTACAATACGAATTAGAATTAGAATTTGAATTAGAATACAAATTAGAATACAAATAACAATACGACTACGAATTACAATACAAATACAAAGTAGAATTTCAATTAGAATACAAATTAGAATACAAATACGAATTGGAGTACGAATAAGAATATGAATTAGAATATGAATTAGAATACAAATACGAATTGGAATATGAATACGAATTACAATACAAATACTATTTAGAATTTGAATTAGAATACAAATTAGAATATGAATATGAATTGTAATAAGAATAAGAATTAGAATCCGAATACAAATTAGAATATGAACATGAATTACAATACGAATAAGAATTAGAATTAAAATACAAATATGAATTAGAATATGAATTAGAATTAGAATACAAATTAGAATTAGAATAAGAAATGCAAATACGAATATGAATTTGAATTAGAATACAAAAAAGAGTATGAATTAGAATACAAATTAGAATATGAATACGAATTAGAATACGAATAAGAATTAGAATACAAACACGAATACAAATTAGAATATGAATATGAATATGAATTGTAATAAGAATAAGAATTAGAATCCGAATACAAATTAGAATATGAACATGAATTACAATACGAATAAGAATTAGAATTACAATACAAATATGAATTAGAATATGAATTAGAATTAGAATACAAATTAGAATTAGAATAAGAAATGCAAATACGAATATGAATTTGAATTTGAATTAGAATACAAAAGAGTATGAATTAGAATACAAATTAGAATATGAATACAAATTAGAATACAAACACGAATACAAATTAGAATATGAATATGAAATACAATATGAATAAGAATTAGAATTACAGTACGAATACGAATTAGAATACGAATGCGAATTAGAATAAGTAATGCAAATAGAAATACAAATTAGAATATGAATACAAATTACAATACGAAAAGGAATTAGAATTACAATACAAATACGAATTAGAATATAAATTAGAATTCGAATGCAAATTAGAATTAGAATATGAACACAAATACGAATTAGAATATGAATACAAATTTGAATACAAATTAGAATTAGAATACAGCAGTAGCAGTGCTTTGCTGAAGTTTAACAGAAAGTGGCCAAATGTGTCTCAGAAAGTTCCATTTTCGTCCAAACTGGACGCACGTTCGCTGCTTGCCAGGTAATGCTAATTCAGCCACTCCAGGTGTCTGATGGCCGGCGTCCTCCGAACAGTTGAAGTCACCGTTCCTACTCAAGGAATTCAAAGACGAGACTCTGATTCCTCCTTACCAGACTTTAGTGGACCTTTCGCCACCACATCTGATGCTTAATAAATCATTCACACTTCCCCAAATCTGTATGTTCTCATGAATTGTCACGACTTGAGCTCCTTGGCTTTCAGTCCAATTTGTTTACATTGCCGCCCTTTGTTATGATGATCTCTATTCTCTTTTTCCTTATTTGTTTCTTTCTTTCTTTCTTTACTCCGAAGTTTCTCTGTCTGCTGCCGTTGCTCGTCTGCGCCTCCTGCGTCCCTCTTTTGTTTTTGGCTTCTGGTAGTTGGTAGACCACCAGAAGTTTGCACGGTCAGACAATGGGGCGGGTGTGTTTGCCACTCGTGTCGTGCCTGTCTGTCGACTGTGTGGCCCACCGGGTGTCGTCCTCGTAGCCGCAAAGGCCAGTTAGGTGTTTGCATACTGAACTTGTACAAAGCGGATTAGTAAAATGGATTCTGGTACCCATTGCAGGCTAGGGCCGACCCCGGGGTCTACTTCAAAGCTAAGCTGTGCCGTCCCATCACTTACGGGACAGAGGGGTGAATGTAACAAATACAAGGCGACGTAAATCGGCTCTTTGATTCCAAACGTGTACAAAATGATGAGGCCCGTTTAAACGAGTGCCTTTCAAAAGTAAAGAGGAGTAAAAACCGATTCCTCTTGATCCTGCCGCGAACGAGCAGTAAAACACGCTAAAGAGCCTGTCGAAAAAGCCTGTTTAGGGCTTTGCTTTTCATTAAACAAGTGGATTTCAGGCGCATCCCAAGGAAGGACGCAAACCTTTAATTGCCTTTTCTTAGCCCAAACAAAACGCAGGGAAGAAATCAATTTGGCTCAGGTTTCCTCACATCTTCATATCGCTTCTTCAGTGGACGTGACGGGAGCAGAATTTCAATGAGCTGGAAGCGGCCCCTGGGATCCCGGGGTGAGTTTGCTCCTTCTGGTCACGGCCCATAATTGTGGAGGAGCCCACCGCTGCCACCCGATGACATGGTTTACAAAAATAGACGTACAAGCCATTTGATAGAGGAACAAAAGTCTTCAAATGACTGGCATTGTTGTGCTGGGGCCAAAGTGCAGCTTTGCACGATTCTTCTATTCATCAACAAAAAAAAAAGAAAGAAAGAAAGAAAGAAAAGGCAGGAGTCGACTCGGAATTAAAGCCGGCTGCACGTGCTCTGGAATTTCAAATGATTCATTTGAATATATCCCAGTTCCTCCTGTATCAACCCGTCTTCAAGCCAAGATTAATAAATGATTACCATTCCTCCGAGAGAACACTTTGTCTGCTCACTCTGAAAGAGCGAAAACAACCCTCGTCGAGAAAAATAATCAGGTTGTTTATTCACAAGTAAAATCCCATTTCCAGTTTGTTTTAGGATACAATGGGATAAAGGAGACGGCTCTTTGGATGCGTGCTGTAATGGGATAGCCCTAATCCCCGTAGGCACTCGAGGTGAGACCACCAGAGCCATCCTTTCATTTCTCAGCGATGTCCCGCCTGCCCCCTGCTAATTTAGGCTCTCGTAGCCCCTGAACTTCACAAGACCGCCTGGGGATTTGCTCCTGACAGACCACTCTAGTTAGGAAGACCCCTACGTGACCCTTGCTCGCGCATTTCTCCAGTTGTCTTTCCCGTTGCTCATTTTCAGCCATTAACTTGCTGACACAAGCCCCTCCAGGCCCCCCGGTGCATCTGTGATCCCGAATTCTGAGGGTCTGAGGCCTTGTGGTCGTACCATACGTGACAAGACCTGGAGAAGACCTCGGCTCTGGTGGCCTTCCACTTACAGAACTCAGTCAACACGTTTCCATCTCAGACCCTCCTCTCTGTGGTTTGACAATGGGGTCACAATGGCCCTGGGCCTCCAAAGGCTCAGCTCGACTGTACCGATGTCCCATGTAGAATCAATCCCCTCACACCACAACACCCCACCCAGTACACCCTCTGGGACAGGCGAGCCTGTACACACCAAAGACCGACCTTCTCAGATCCTTCACTCCACCGAGCACAATGTCGAAGCCCATCTGCGCTGCCGCCATTCACTTTGCTCTGCTATCGGGCTGTTGGCACTGCTCAACACTGACGTCCCATTTCAATTTACTGATTGGCCTCTACCTTACAGGTTTCTGGGGTCCCAATTGCCCCACATCAACATGCCACACCTGGGCACTCCCTGGCACCATCGTGAGTAAGCAGAACTACCATCTTCCTCACTTGAAAAACCTCACAGCTTATTTCTCATTAAGAGGAGGTCTGTCTGGCTTCCTTGACCACCAACACTCTACTGGTCATCGTGTCCCCTTCTTTGTCCTCAGGTCCAGGAATACAATAACCTTTCAAATGATTCATTTGAAACTGGTAGTATTTTTGGAAATGTTGAAAATGTATGACCTGTGGATTATGAAGGTGCAGGATGGGTGGGATACCAATGCCCCAAATGGCCAGGACCCACTGGGGAATCCTCCTTCATCTCAGGTGCGTTTTCTACTGAGGCACAAGGAGGGCACCCACATTCAAAAGGAAAAATCCAAAATATAACAAAAAGTAAAGACTAAAAAATATCAAAAAAATATCAAAACCTGCAAACAGAAAATGTGGAGTGCCATTGAGAGCACAGGCTGGTGAAGGCACCTGCGTCCCATTTCATCACTCCCTGGATTGTGGTCACTTTCACCAATAGGTTTGGTCCAAAGCATATTTAGGTGCAGCGCCACCTCACCATAACTTCTCGTGTCACAGACCTGACTCACCGTGGATTATTGGTCTGCTCAGACCTGCATGGACCCTATGGAGGTCTCCATGGAGCAAAGCAGCTGAAATGTCCTTGTGCTTCTGTCCCTACAGAGAACTTCAATACTCTGAGTAAATAGCTGCAGGAACTCACATTTACCAAAATCAAGCAGAAATTGAATTTGACCGGGTCCACACACATATGTTAATGGACACCAAACACCATTAAACACTTTTATATTTTATTGTAAACACTCGCTGCTGGCACAAGCGGGACAAATGAAACAAAAGACAGAAAGGATTTCATGTGACTTTCAATTTAGTGGGACTACGTAAAAGAATACTGGGAAAGTGGAGACTACAACAGACATTTTAGAGAGATCTGAAAGGCACTATATGATAGATAGATAGATAGATAGATAGATAGATAGATAGATAGATAGATAGATAGATAGATAGATAGATAGATAGATAGATAGATAGATAGATAGATACTGCCACTCATAGAGGACAGTATGGCCTGTAGTTGTTCAGGGTGCCCTGGCAGTGCATTAACCAGGGGGTACCACTACTAAACGGCCTAGTTATCGTGTATGGGCACTACGGAGCAGTGAAACTAATAGGCATGTGGCCACTAAAATCTTGGAGAGATCTCCCCTTAAGCAGTAGATAGAAGCACTGGGTGCTCTGTGGGGTGGGTGCCATCTTGTGCCCTGCTACATGGAGCAGGTGAATCTATGGATGGTAAAGGTGCCTGTCTTTTTAAACAGGGATATCTGGGGCAAACAGAGGGAGCTGGTAGACCACAAGTGTTTGGGTCCTAAATATTTCCCCAGGCACATCACTTGGATAACTTGTCAGGAGTCAGGAGGAGAGCTGGGGCGAGGGTCCACTGTGCCAGGGATGATGTTCTTGTTATTTTTGTTCTAGACAGAGTGTGTGAATGTGGCCGTGGTGGGGCTGGGGTCGCCTGTGCAGTCTGCTCAGGCTGTTTGATGTTGGACCCCATGCTGTCTGTAGTAAGAAAAGAGAACAAATGAAACAGAAATGGATGGACAGAAACTGGAGGTGGCACAGAGAAAAAGGACAAGGTCTCCTGAAAGCAGCGTGGGGTCCTGCACCGTCACCGTTCTCACGCTGATTCATAGAGCAGACAGGGTGCAGCTGTCTTGGATGGAGTCTGATGATTCCACTGCAAAAACAAAATATTTTCTGCCACGTAAGTGAAAAATCAGCTGGGGAACGCAATGCAATTCTGAAGGCAGCTGCGCGTGTGCCACTGTTACAGCCCAGGAGCCCACTCCCTCCTGTACGGCCGTGCGATGTCTGCTGGTTGTTTGACTCCCGGCTTGGTGTCGGCTCGGCTCATCTGGGCGGACAGGCCGATCTGGCGCCTCTAACCTCTGTGGACAACGGGCCATTTCATAACCAGCACTGCAAAGCTCCAATTATGTCTTCCCACTCGAAACTAATATTAGTTTTTATTGTGCCAGATAACAAATATTCACTCACCTAAATTAGAAATGTGGAGTAATTATACCAGACACCCTCCTACGGGTTATTCATAGACTTGCCTGTTGTAAAAGAGCTTTCTTTATATAAATAGGTTACTTCAGAGTGTGACTTTAATTATGTTGATTTCAAACAGAACATGAATACGGTATTCCAGGGGGATTAAGTGTCTACAAGCTCATTGTTAACGGAGCACAAATGTATGCCAGTGTGGAGCGACTGCCAAAGCTGGCGCTTCAATTTATTCACATACAGTACTACACTGGCTGAATCATCCCACTAATAATAAAGAAAGAAAGAAAGAAAGAAAGAAAGAAAGAAAGAAAAATCGACATGTAAAAAGATATTGTTGGATTTCAAGGATGCACAAATGAACTTTAATCTTTTCACCTCACAAGAGAGTGGACATCACACACACAGCAACCGGTCTGTCCGGACACAGCTAACCGGGGGGCTCCTCATAAAGCCTAGGCAGGTCACGTAGGCCGCTGTGACGTTGCGCTCGGTGATTAAGTGACATTCACAACCCAAAAATCTCATCCTTCTCCTGGATGGCGGTGTTGACGACACTGAAGAGGTTTATCTCGACTTTAGTGAAAATGAAGAGTCGTCGGGTGGGCACAGCCATGGATGTTATCGGGTTATCGTCTAATTATTTATCAGACAGACCACAAGAGACCTGGAACTACGGCGACATATTCAATGGCATTACTGGGGTGGGACGCTGCTAAGGGTCCAGGCTGTCGAGGTCCAGAAGGTGACTCTGATATGCAAATGTCCACCTCAGTCATATTTACTCAGACGTTCTTATTCTTACCTAATTTCATTTATTTTCCTTTCTTTCAAGTATTTCTTTGCCATCCCATAAAGCACTTTCAGCTCCAGTGCCTCCTGCGTATGAACATATGCTCTGGAGAGGAATGGCATTGTTGCTGCTGTTCTCTACCTGCGCCTTCATTACTGGGCAGCACCTCTGAAACTCGCGTGCTTCAAACAGACGCTCTGGAGACGCAGCATACGACTGAAGGGACGACAGTCGACGGGAATGACAAACGGAGACTTGAGAAAGAGCGAGGTGGGCCACGTAAAAGGCACAGCATAGATGAACACACAGCCAGTAACGTGCCTCGCTTGTCTGTGCGGCTGTCTGGTCCTGGAGGCCGTCGTTTATTACAATGGATACCCACAGGTTTGACTTGAACACAAACGACATTCCAGTCAATGTTCTCCGGACACAAACTGCTGGTAAGGGGAGGGAAAAAACGAAACAAATGAAACGAAGTCAAGCGGCGTCGGCTCACACAGAAACACGACAACATTAAAGCAAGTCAGAGATTCTCCACTTGAACTTTCCACTCGATATCCTCACAATCCCAAATCTAAAAACAGTGTATAAAATGCTAAGAGTCACCTGACTGTCACACAAAACCTCACAAACTGCTGGGCCTTGAACCTTGACCTTGGTCTCCATCGAGATCTATGCTGTGGTACCCGTAATGTGACCCAAGAACTGGCCATGTGGGCAACTTTAACCATGAAATTGGGTTTCAGGCCCTTCTCATAGCATGTGGCTGACAGGAAGTGTGGCACTGGTGACAGGTAAAGGACGGTGGCGAGCTCTGCTGACAGAGAGGCACAATGCATGAGACGACGGATTGTATTCCAAGTGCAACAGGAAGTCATACATGACCAAAGATTTTGGGGTGCGGGATTCCTCCAGCATGTAAGTGGGCTTTGGGTCCTTCACTTGATATGGCCAAGTGGCATATCTGTCAGAGAACGAGCTGTGACAGCGGTGACACTGAATGGCAGTGAAGGACATTGTAGTGAACTTGATGGATTGACCTAATGGTGGGGGGGGTGGGGGTATATTTCATAAAATGAGGTCATTGAGGAACGGAGGTCCAAGTCTTCCTAGTTATTGAAAAGGCACCATCAACAGCTTTCTCTTGGGAACCTGAAAATGTGTAGTGAAACGAGGCAAATGTGTCAATTGACCGCCGACGCCTCTCCGATTCGGTGGTACAGTTTCGTCTTTCTTCTTCCCTGCTCTGGAAGCGGATGGATCAGTTAACTTGTGGGTCTGAAAAGATTTCATGTCCATTCAATCAGCTGCTCATTTTTGGTCACAGAAAAAGTAAATTGTGGTTTAAAGAGACAATCAGAGAGCTGGTTAAGTTCCTTTTCCATGACGTTTCTGGGCAGCCATTTTGTTTTGAGCACGCACTGTCGTCATGCCGGGTGACAAAGGCACACTATTGTCTACATCCAGGCTTTTGGATTCAGAAACAAGTCATTGGGGAACATTTATGGAGTACTTGGGTTTGGCTTACGTCTGATCTTTCGGGCAGCATCTGCTTTTGATCCTTTGGGTTTTGTTTCAATCCCTGTTTGTTTCCTTTCACGTTCCCCGTCCATCACTTGCCAAGTGTGAGAAGCTTTGCCTTTTCACTCTTTCCAGGTGATTGTAGGCAACCCTGGATGAGGTGCTCTGACACTGAATACTTGGAGGATGCATTGCAAGGGATCTGTCCTCACGCAGATACCTCTGAAGTTTTGTAACGTGACCCTGTGAACGGGAAGTGCGTCCTGTAAAAATGAGTGGGACTTGGTCATTTTTCTTAAATTATTCATGAACTTCATGGCTCTTGATGTTAAAAAGCTGATGGACTCCACACAGCAGTGGTCCCCACTCACACCAGGTGGTGCCTGAATAGGCTTGGGCCCCCGACGGCCATTTGGAAAATGGAGCAATGAATGAACCTGGCTCATGAAATCACGGGATTTGCTCTCTTGAGGTCCTCCTGATGACTCCCCTTCTTTTAGGTTTGTCTCTTGATACCATTTTTGAAGTATGAGGCCATGTCTGCTCCTCTGTTTTCAAAGACAGATATCTAGCCGCTCTTTTCAGTCACTCCTGGTCCTGGGATTCCCACTGCAGCCCCACAATCCGTGCTAATCAGTTAAACACTCGCACTCTTCTCTTTGGATTCCTGCTCCCAGATGATGAATCTCCATTTCCTCACAGATACCATCCATCTTCTCAGTGGAGTTGTGTTTTTGGTGAAATGCTTTTCAATGACCGAGAAAGATGAAGCCTTCATTTTCAAGTCTTATCTTTCGCTGCTCCCTTTGATTTATCAGACTCCTTCCCCGGTGCTGGTGGCTCCTCTGACAGGACCAGGCACTAGTTTACCTTCTGAAGGAATGTGGTCTGACACTCTCAAAGGCGCTTGTGTGTCTACCATTGGTGTAGATGGCAGCTCGGTGTGACCGCCGGGACTCAAGTGACTGACAAGCGACTCCCGTCAGATGGACACGACTGGCTCGACCGCTCCTCAGGTCTCCAGAGCTCTTCTGAGGCTGGCCTGGTCACTTCCCAGACTCCTGACGAGGGCTCACTCAGCAGCTTTTGGACAAGGGATGTTGTGTGAAGCTCTGCCCGTTTAATCTCAGCATTCCTGGCAAATTGATTTTCTGCTTCTTGTCATTGTGATATGGAGCTACCAATCAGTGTCACAGCCCTGTATGTAGGACCTCACCGGGACAGCAGATCCTTGTCGGCAGAGACCTCGGCCTCCCATATTGACCATGGCGTGATCTGCAGCACGGGGCGCTGAAGACCGCAGTCAAGTGCTACAACACAAACAGCAGGGATGCCAACCCTCGAGCCCAGCTTGCTAATTATTTAATGTCCATAAAATGACCCACCAATGGCGTGCTTGAGATGTTATGACGGCAGCTCTCTTTAGTTTCCTCTTACTTCTTCATTTGGTCCAGGCACTCAGGACTGTAAGAAGCCTGACAGACGAGACGAGTCCATTCACTGGGTGACTTGTGGCTCTCAGATTGTGGTGTCCCCAGGCCTGACTGCATACAGAAAGCGACAAATAAAAGTAAAAACGCCGAGCTAATCCAGTGATCCAGCTCAAAGTGCCCCGCAGGACTGTGGCTATGGAAGCCATTAAACCTTTTCTGACATTTTCCATTCTGTCTCTGCTCCTTTGTTTGCACTGCTCGGCATCTACAGGGGGTCTAAAGGAGGAGATGAGAGGCAGCGATTGGTCTCCATCCAGAAAAGCTTGGCACAGCAACCACCTGTAAAAGGGGAAAGGAAAAGCCATCCGGCATCGCAGAACATGAAGAACACTGCCGAGTGACTCTTTATAAATGACCTCGGCACACAGTCCATCACAAGACTCCTGGTGACACACTCACTCCATCAGAGCACCAAAACCAGGGTGATTTATAGGCCGAGGAGGGAGCCATCTGCCCAATTTAATCTTGCTGATAGGGCCGAGCTGGACTCTGCAAGATGGAGATAGGCTCGGTGATAAACTGCTAATACGCGCGCCGGACTCGACCTGGGCACAGACCATCACCCTTGGCAGCCGAAGAGCCGCGCAGACGCAGCCCAGGGGAGGCCGAGGCCCAGATTCGCGCTTCAGATCTTCCTGATTAAGATGCTTTAATTGTATGACTGGCGGCGGCGAAAACAGATTGGTGAGGCCTTTCGATGAGGTTGTCATTAAATGAAGACGCGCACAGAAACCGCCCTGCTGGGTGCTTCTTTTTGGGACAGAGTGACATTTAATTGGACTTTCTGCTTCAAACCACCAAAGTTTAAGACAGGATGAACTGTTCAAGGTATAAAAGTGGAGTTAGCGTCGGGCCTGCATCTCCAAAGGTTAAGAAGGTTACTTCCACAATGAAAAGGAAAAAAGACCCCATTACAGTAAATAAAGCCACCATCAGACCTAAACAAATGGATGACTGTGCTCCAGAAGCCGGCTACCGCTACCGCATTCATTCAGGACTTTATCATCTCTCAGGTTTACAGTCCACCACATTTCAGTCTTTCCATCCACTTTCCAGGACTTCAACCTCTGCCTCCTACAAGACCCCGTGACTAACACACTTCCCTTCTCCACAGCTCCTTTCATTCCTGGCACATGAAAAACTCTCAGTGACGACGCCTCCGCAGTGAAGAGGTGGGCTTCTGTAATAAAGCACTCACACTGAGGAGTTTCTTCATTGATAAAGGAGACCCCTTTCATGTTGAGGACAGCCTGAAGTAGACCTCATAACACCCACTCTAAGAGGAATCCTAATAATGAAAGCCATAAGACCCCATCTCTGCCACAGGTCATCAAAGACAATCTCTCCATTTTGCAGAAGGGGCCTTCCACAGGAGCCCTTCACCCCAACCCTTCCTTGATCTCCTTCTGTTGACCACCTAACCTACCCAGCTCACCTCACAGAGAGAACCACAGTCCTCAGCAGGCCCCGCGAGCCGTCACGGGGGCCTCCAGGCACACCAGATGAAGGCTGTACAGCTGAAACCTTGTGGTTTGTACCTTCTGCTCCTTTCAGCGTGGAAATAACCTTTAACCTCTTTTTTCCAAGATATAAAAATGTCAGGATAGAGAAGTTTAATAAGCCGCCTTTATGTTATATCAACGGTTTAACAACATCTGCAAGAGCCACGGTACAGCTGAAATGACAAAAGACGCCTGACGCTCGACTTATTGGACATAACAAAACGCTTTTACCACAGCATTTAGTGTAACAAGTAGACGGGGTCCGAAACAGAGAACTCAAGGCAAGGTCCGTGCCTGACTATTGATACTTGCTGATTGTGGCACCACGATGGTCTGACACGTCCTCTGTGCATGTAACGATAGATAGATAGATAGATAGATAGATAGATAGATAGATAGATAGAT
>JANRMT010061414.1:252268-445468 GCA_026402145.1 Polypterus bichir lapradei | reverse complement strand
GATAGATAGATAGATAGATAGATAGATAGATAGATAGATAGATAGATAGATAGATAGATAGATAGATAGATCTTTATCTGCCCCCAGGCCTTTTACAGAAGTGGAGGACATAACCAGTATGTGTGGGTACATAACAAAGAATCGAGGAGCAGGAAATAAAGCATCTCAAGTTTAGGACAAGACCCTCCAAACCCTTCCTTTCCCAAAACCCTGAAGCAGAAAAAAACGGTCTGGAGAATGGATGGGCCAAGACTGCAAAGTGTGTCCCATTCCCTTTCAACTCCTCTCACAGCCACACGTGTGTCGAGTTGCGGCCCCCACAAGCGGAACACATACTGACAAAGGTTTCTGATTGTGACACTTTCAAGTGACCCTCGCCCTCCTTACCTGATATCAAGGCTGATTAGAGGCGAGGTGGGCGTGCGTCCTCACAGACGACACAGTAGCTCTTCTGAAACATTCAGGACAACAACGCTGAGCTGTCTGCATCTAAGAGAAGCCAGAAAAAGGAAAAGCAGAAAACAAATAAACAACAACTTAGACCTCACTGCCATTTTAAGAGGGCAGGTACAGAGGACTAGATGGCTTTGGGGGAACCCCCTTCTTGGCAGAAGAGGATGAGACAAGTATGACGATGAAGATCGGCCTCTCCAAAGGTTGTTTTGGTCTTTTAAACCCATGCAGAAATGCAATGCATAACTAAACTTCAGGAGGCGCTCTTTAAATCATTCAAGACCATCGTGATGTACTGTCAAAAGACTCAGGATGTCCAAAGACAGTCGACTAGCCTGTGTTGCCAGTGTGGGCTGTTTGAACAAGTGGACAGCGTGAGAAAGAAGCCCTGGAATCATTTCACGGATCCCAAATATTCTGTTATTAGTCAGGATAAAAGGAATAAAGCATGTGGTGCGATTACTTAAAACGAAAGGAATGCGTGGTCTACACACAGGAAAACTCAGCCCCCTTTGCCTGAATCACAAGGCTTCAGTTTTGACCTCATTAAGAGAACTGATTTGATTCTTTCTCTTCTTACTGTCCTTAGGGGCACGTGGTCTTCCTCAGAGTGGACAGGTCATCCCAAATGACAGACCCATTTTTCAAGGTTTTCTATTAAAGTAAAATTGTTGTCATTTGCTTATGGAGTGAACAATTATGGATTGCGGACTACAGGAGTTATGTGCCTCCAAGTCCACCCTGCGTACATCTGTGGTCACATAAACAGTCTGCCTCTTTGGAGTCACAGGCCACAAGGACTCACAGACCCAATGCTTCAGCCCTCAACTTGGAAGACGGTGTAGGGTGCCACCAAAGCCCTGAATCCATGCCTGCCACTTCTGCATGAACATTTCAAGAAACAGTACAGTAAAATGTTTAGAGAATGATGACAGATGAAAGAACAAAGTGCAGGAGCAACAATGGAAGAACAATATGAGGGCAACAATGAAATCAAAGAAACACACCGAGATCAAAAACCAAAACAAACAGCAAGAGAGTAGCAATCTAAAGGACAATGCTGTCCAAATCATGGATCGATTGAAACAGTCTAGGCAAATTTGAAATCCCCATGTCGGTGATGTCATTGTCATGCTGCCCCAATGCATTCTGGGAAGCAAAGTCACAAAAAACAGCTGATGCAAAGTCCACAACATAGCAGAGCCAAGACTAAACAAAATGGTGTCGAATAGGCTAGGAATAAACGGAGGCTCCAGTTCAGAGAATTGGAGAAGCAAGAGGAGGAGGAGGAGGAGGTTGGGGAGCTGGATTGGGACCCGAGTGCAGCGGGTGACACCTCAGCACCACACTGGAGGACTCGCTGGGTACATATGGGTATAAGGTGGAATGGTGGCTCTGTGGCTGAGGAGCTGCACTCGTATCTGGAAGGTTACCCCTCTGAACCCCATTGCTACCAGAAGGGATCCTCCTCCTCCGGTGGGCCCCGGAGCAAAGCCCTTAACCTGAAAATGGCTCCAGGGGCACTGTGCAATGGCTGACCCTGCACTCTGATGCCCAAAGATCAGGCGAAAAGACAATTTCCACTCAAAGATTAAAAGTATATACTAAAAGTATACCCAAATCAAATATAAACCTCACAAGAACGTTTTATAGCTCAGGGGAGCTTCTGGAAAAAAGGAATAAAACGCTCCAAGCACAACACTAGGAGAGTCCCAAAACGGGTCTCCAGGTCTCATCTGTGGTATGAGGTAGAGCGAGTAAACTGGAGATACTGCAGACCAGCACCTCTGCCCCAAAGATCTCCTGAAGGGCCCTTGGGACCAGCAGGCTATACGGTATCCCCAATAAAAAGACCGCCGAGTGCCGGTTTAACAAAGCAGACACACACCAACTGGAACGTGGAGCCGCCGCGCATTGGCAGCGTAGATGAAGGGAGGACCGAGGGGCCGGCAGTGGGCTCCTGATGCTCTCCGCCATGGGCTGCAGCCACACGCTTTTCTTTGGTGGACTCGTTGTGGTCGTTTGCATTAAACGTAAGCCACAGGTGCAGCGGCGAGGGAGTAAGGCGCTCTTTATAAGTCACACACCAAACGGCACAGAATCTCCTTAATTGCAATCACTCGGGGCAGGGCTTAAAATAATTGCAATTAACTGGCAAATGCAATTACCACAAGTAGCCGTCCCCTCCAACTGACTTTCAATTTGCGACCGGCCCTCTCTTTGTTAATCAACAGGACTGCGGTAACTACAGGCTTTTTTTTTTTCCTTTTTTAATAGAGTAGCATAAAAGAATCTTAATTTTGATGTTCGTTTTACTAACTAAATGTAAAGATTCTGGAGCACGTGCCTGGTCAGACTTCATACACCTTTTTATTTTCGTGTCACACTTCAGATGACCTTTATCATGGAAACAATGAAGTGGACATGGTGAATACTGATCACTTTTGTCCTGAACTGGTTAAAGTGCGTGTGACGTCGTTTTCTGACCCACGAAAGTGTGACAGCACTTCACAACGTGTAACTTGCTGCTCCAAACTTAAATCTTCCTATGATGACATAAAGCAATAGGCCATCCATACAACGTTCACGCTCCGAGGGACTACCTGCTTCAGTCACTTAACTGTTAACTCCGCCACAAAACGTTTTATTTCGGTTTTCATAAAAGGCCCTGTGAGGAACACACCGAATAAAGAGATTTAACACAGCGTGTGTTTGCCTGCTTGAAGCCTGCACAAACAAGTTTCTAAGAAGTCGACAGAGATAAATAGAAGACTTTCTCGATAAAAGACAAACAGAGGCCGACAAGCCGCAGTGTATTTGTACACGATAAGATGGCCGCACAGTAAATGAATACAATCACCACTCTTAATGTTCGGAGAAGCTAAAGCCATTGCAGTAATTTGAAAAGAGCCCGATGCATTGAGCTTAACAAGTGAAAAAAAGAAGGAGGTGAGGGGCGTCTGGCAGCCCAAATGCCGTCACAGCCCTCATGACCCCAGCTCTTTTCAGCCATTAGCTGTTCTTTAAGAAAGCGTTAGTCACGAAGGTGCGGCAGAAACCCAGACAAGCCTCAGAAGATGGAGGTGCCGGTCAGGGAGGGAGAATTGCAAGAACAGGGTGGGAGACTGCAGCAGAGCATTGTGAGGGGGGCTAGGGGTTAAAGGGCTAAGGAATGTTATTTAGGGGAGCAGGCGACCACATTGCCGTGTGCATTTTTGGGGAGTTATAGATGTCTGGAGAGTCCACAACCAAATTAGGAGACGATATTGCATGGGTGCTGCCCAAGTATGCCCCCGTAAAGGGATGGACCACAGCAATTAACACGAGGATGGACAGCAGTAGTCAAGGGTTTATCGGCAGGGTGGAATAAAGAAGAGACAAGAAGGGGGCAGCGTGGGAGCCGAGAAAGAAGTGGGCTAGCAGAGCATGTGAGGTTTAGTCCGCTGGTCCGTGTGCCTGTCAATGGACTAGCATGTTGTGTACTTCTTAGTCACTTTTTAATCAGCTTTGCTTTGCACTCCCTGAACAAAGCAACCATCACAGAAAAAATGACCTTCATCTTGAGAGACTTACCTCCCTGCTGCCTTCAGTTAAGACTTCACAACCTGGAAGAAAAACAAATAATAGCATTTTAAAATGGTGTTGAGAACTTCCGACTAAATCAGATCCAAAACTGCCATCATCGGCAGCTCATCACTCACAGGTTAGACTTTACGATCAGATTTCATCTTAAAAATATAAGCAGAGTCATATTTCTCATTCAAGAAGTACAAAGAAACAGAAAGTGAAGGTCCATCCGGCATTCTTCCCCATTTTGTTTAATGGCAAACACTACTTTTATCAAATCAGTCACCCACCATCAAACCCGCTGAACCTGTGGCCTAGCAAACGTGCATCTGCCCCTCAAGATGGTGCCGGACAGTGACATGCTTGTCTCTAAAAACTACAGGAAGAACCACAGAATCTGCCCAGACTGTGTTAACTCTCCACCTCTCCTCCTTAGAGCTTCTGAAAATACCACCTGTGAGAAAAGATTTGGGAGTGAAGATGTGGTTAGGGAAGCAGTGGCTTTAATTCCCCGATCAGCGTTTCCGTCGGCACTCGGGAGAAAGGCGCAGAGTGGCCGGCAAGCAGAAGCCAATATCGCAGGTTGCTAGGGGTGACATTTGGTTCCATTAACCCTGGCATGAGACTTGTCTTTATCAAGCAGAGATAATGTCGCAGCACCAGATACCAGGCTTTGTTTTTCAAAAACGGATACAGGGCCCTGGAAATGGACGTTTGGCACAAGAGAAGACTAAAGCAAACACAGAGGCTCATTCAGTCGGCAGTCCAGTCGGTGTTTTTAGAAGAACTACACGCTGGCACTCATAGCCACTAGACTCGCAGGAAGGAGGCCCACAAAAACAAATGCCACTCTGCCATCCATCCATATGCTGAGCCCACTTCTTCTAGTAGAGGGTCACCCGCAATACAACAACACATATGTGTGAAAAAGAGAACTGTGCCTCGGATTTGTAGGTTAATAAAGTAAATTGGACAGAACACAATGGGAGCGCACGTCTCCGCTGCGAGCTTGAATGGCGTCAGTAGGTCAGTGCAGTGGTGTGCCACCCCAATCCTGGAACGGAATAAGCAGGTTTAGAAAAGGGAAGGATGGACGGAGCTGGGGAGAGCTTTGGCAATTGTGCAAATGTGCTCTGCAATAGACTGGCATCCCACCCAGAAATGGCCCCAGGTGGGGTGGCTTTAAGTTCCCACAGAAGAAGGTCATCATATAGAAGATGGACTGGAAACCTTAGCAACATTCATGGCCAAAGAAGACTATGGCAGCCAAGAGCCTGACATGGAAAACTGAGAATGATGAAGAAAATGGTGCCTCTTACTCTATCAGCACGGAGAAGGGCACCTCGCCTGGAATGGCGATCAATCTCTGGGGTTTGGAGGGAGTCAGACATGACTGATCAGAAGGCTACGAAAGTTTCAGATTTGTTATTAACTTGTATTTCATGGATTGACGTGCACTGTGAGCGATTGAAACAGCTGTTCATGTATGCCCGGTGCTTACGCCTGCCTGTAGAAACAGCAGCGCGGCTGTCGGAGCAAACCTCCATCACATGACCACAGGCCTTTGGGACAAACTATCTGAAAAACAAAAATGTGATGAACATGAAAACAGAACGCGATGAGACTTTCAAATGAGTTAATCAAGTCGCACCCGAATGTTACACTCTGTGCACATTCTCGAACACGTCACCATAAGAAAGAGCTTTTTTTGACCCAATTAAAGTAAACTACGTACAGAAGTAAAACCGAAACACACAATGGCTTCTGGCATTTCGATATCGATAATGATATCTGTGTCCTCTCTCGGGAAGACGACTGGCTTATAAGCCAACTTAGACGTCGCAGAGCCGTCCTCTTGGGAGTCGCGTGCCGACAGAACAGAGAGCACCAGGCAGAAATCACGAGATTACTGTTCCAAGTTTAGGAAATGGATGGATGGACATCAGCATGCGACTGACGCGGCATTGGAACCCCCAATGAAACGACATTTTCTGTTCACTTCATCGTCCTTCACCTCATTTTGCCAACACCAAAAAAGTCTGGTCAGAGCTTACAGACTTTGTGTAAGAACTGAACTCCGCACGTTTCCGAGTGTAAGAAAGTTTAATACAAACAGCGAGCGTGTTGGGCAGAAAGGCCCGTCAATGTTAAAAATTAGGAGGATGCCACGTCGGCATGAGATGTGATGGAGCGCGGATTCATCCAAAGCACCGTCAGAGGCAGAGATGGGCTTTGGGACTCAAATAAATGTCAAATAAAGCAACCATTACAAGTAATCATTTTTATGTACTTAATATTATTATTATTGTTTTCTTAAGTCAATTAGGGTTACGCCGAGACTCGCCTATTCAAGTTGTCAACTTCAAGCGCTGAGAAGAAATGCCCACGCCGGTGTGGTTCCCTATTTACCTGACGAGGTAAGAAGACGGTATCGGGGCAGCTGAGCTGGCGCAAAGAAAAAAGCCAAGCAGATTGCAAGAAAGTGGCGCTATAAACCTTCGGTGCCTTCTGTGATCCTTGGAAATGTGAACTCACTACCAAATAAGATCGACAAACTGGCTGTGCTGGTGAAAAATGTCAGAACCTACAGAGAATGCAGCTTGTTGTGTTTTAGTGAAACTTGGCTAACACCTACCATCCCAGATGCTAACGTGGAGCTACCCGGGTTTAGCACAGTTAGAGAGGACAGAGACGTAAATACCAGCGGGAAGAAGAAAGGAGGAGGACTCGCTCTCTATGTGAACACAAGGTGGTGCAACTCTAATGTGAATATCCCCTTGGCATTAATAAAGTATCTATCTATCTATCTATCTATCTATCTATCTATCTATCTATCTATCTATCTATCTATCTATCATATAGTGCCTTTCATCTATCTATCTGTCTATCTATCTATCTATCTATCTTTCTTAGTCTTCCCAATAAAATACTCAAAGCCCAAATGCTTACTTCTTCTCTTCCACTTTCTTTTGCCAGTTTTTACACTCTGTGGTGCTTTATATTAAATGCTGACTCGATGCGAGGGGCCCTCTTTTATAGCCTGGCTTCAGTGATGTCATTGGTCACATGACAAGTGGTCACATGCCTAACAACCACACAAAATGGCCGCACCCAGGCAAACAAGAGCAGAAAATGTTGGTGCCCACTGGAAAGAACGACACAGAAGGGTGGCAGCATAATGACAATCAAACAAAACAAAACGACAGAAGCCACTAACTAAGGTGCTCCTGTTTTTTGTCCAAAAAATAAATAAAAATTAGAAAACCTTACAGAATACTTTTTTTTTTCCACGCATGCTATTCTTTAATTTTCCAAGGGACATGTAATTTTACAAACTCCCGCTCCTGTTCTCGTGCTTTAAAAAGCTGATTGCGTCCAACTAGAAGTGGCGACTCTTTGATTTCAGAAAACACGACTCCCAGGCCTGCGAGGAACGTTTACGACAACAAAAGGAAAGTGGAGGTCATACGTCTGATCACCGATCCTTGGCACTTCTGTTCACTCGTCTATGTACAAAGATCAGCGTTGATGGAGTAAAATCCATCGAACCTCCACCACATTTCTGTTCTACTGAAAGACCTCAGAAGGACAGGAACACAAAATAAAAAACAAAGTACAACTATTCAGCGTTCAGTTGAACCCCTCATGGCAACCGCGTTGCCTTCAAGTGAGGGTCTGCTTCACCAGAACTCTGCAGGGGGCTCCGGCTTTCAAAGAGGATGACAATGCAAATAAAATCCACAATTTCGATTCACAACGAATACATCGGAGAGTGCGGACACCAGAGACGCGTGGCACCAAACCCACTTCAAATGATGGCGGGCAGATGAGACGGGAACATCCAGACGGCTCTGAAAATGGCAGATTTTAACAGAAGTTATTTATTACTCCAAAGGAAAGGTGGATACACAGATTAACAACCGAGACCCTCGAGGAGGACAGGCAACGTGTTCGCTAAGTTTTAAGGCTTTGCTTTCATGTTTGGGCCCTTTGGCCACATTTTAAATGAGGCACAATATTTTTAAAAGATGTTTTAAAAATGATTCACTTAAGATCACAATTTCCTGTGGCAAATAAATTTATACCATAACTGTGACATGTAAAGCACCAAACTCATCTTCAAGAGCCTCAACAAAGAACTGCGTCTGTGTCTTTGAGGTTGGCCGTAATGGTGGGCTTTTGTACCGCCAGCAAGGCAGACACTGGGAAGAAGGAAAGAGGGCCAAGAAGAGGACAAAGAAATCACAAAGTTCACATAGACGACCAGGAACGCAAACACGAGACGCAAAACAGCAAACGCACACCGAGGATCGAAAGGCAAAGGAACGGCAAGTCAGATTTTCAAATATGTCGCAATTCCAGGTAAAGGCCTTCAGATGATTGTCTGCATGAACAAGCGGGCTCAAATAATGTCGCCATGCCCTGTAGCAACCTGTAGGTGTGTCATGATGACGTGTGTTCAGAAGGGCGCCGTCCATCGAAAATTCCAAATGGCGTCGCAGTAAATGATAAATCAATAATTCTGTGGAATCCATCATTGAGACGCACCAACGCAGTAACAGAACAAGATGCAGAGGATAGAAAGATATGGCAGGAAATGATCCGCTGTGGTAACCCCTAACGGGAGCAGCCGAAAGAAGAAGAAGAATACAGTAACAGTCTTCAAGTCGTGGGCAGTCCAAGACATTTTAATTCTGAAATCAGAACAATTTCTTGAACGAGCAGAACCAAAGTCATGTTTATGATGGTTGGCCCACGGGTCAAGACACGGGTGGGACATGGGTGGGCCAGCGCCGTGCTCATTGATGTGCTTGGTTAATTTTTTTCACTTTGGTTAAGGACTGGGGGCCATGGGCACACTTTGGACAAACTGATGATTTGCTGATGCACTCGTGTCTTTCTCAGTCTGTGTTTGTTCTCTTCCTCGCTTCCCACTTCTATGTAGGGTGGATGTTTTTTGTCAGGCTTCTCCAAACCGCTTGATCCTGCATCTGCCACCCCCCCACCCCCCACACCTCTGCTTCGGCCTCCCCTGCTTTCCCTTCCCCACTGCCATCCCTCTCTTGCCCACGTATTCATTGTCTCTCCTCACCATGTGTCCATAACCAACTTTCCTGCACTTTCTTAGGTATCTCTCCCACTTTTGGGGGATTGTCTCCTTTCTTGTTCTGTCTGTTTCTGTACCTCCATTGTCCATCTTGACATTCTCTTTTCTGCCACATCCAGCTTCTTTACTCAGCTCCATACATCGTTGCTGGTCTCGAAATCCTTACCCATAACCTCTGCCTTAATCCTTTGATCACACATTACTCCCGATACCTTCTTCCAATTGTTCCATCCACTCATCTTAGATATTTCAACTTCTCTGTTCTTTTCAGTAGCTCTCCCACCAGCTAACATCTGAATCCTGACCACCACTAAACCCCCAGTATTCTGCCTTCTTCCTATTTATTTTCAAACCCCCGCCATCCAATGAGCTTTGCCACGCGTCCGATTCCTCTCTCTGAGTCCTCAGCACGAAGCCTGGACTGGACCAGGTGGTCAGCACCTCCATAAGCAGATCAGGGAGCTCCTGTGAGGCTTCTTACGCCACTGGCTTACAGCCCATTGAATTAATGAAAGCCATGGGTGGAGTAGTCTTTTCAATCTTTGCATTTATCCCCAGTCGCACTTCACATGGCGTTTTTTGGATTTGAGGCAGGACCCAAACTGTTCATTTCATTTCATTTTTTTTTTCATGCCATGAGCTCCTATTTTCAGCTCCTTACCCTTCTGCTGATGGTGGGTGATCTCTGTGTTCCCTTGGCCTGATCACCCAGTTTGACTGGTGGGGCTCCCTGGGTTTGTCTTGTTGGTGTTCAGTTTGCCGCGTGCCATGGTGGCCTTCGGGTGTCACTGTGTGGGCCGCCTTACTGCCGATGGGATTTGCTCTCCAGCCGCCCTTTGGATTGGGGTAAACCCAGGAGAAAGCAAATGAAGATCTTTTGATGGAAACGCAACCCACTTCCTTTGAAGGCCCATTTTTCAGAGTTTGGGCGCCATTTCAAGTATCTGTCGGCAAAGCGCAGACACGCTGAGCTCACGAGGTCGAGATGGAGGTGCGCTCACTCATTTGCTTATAAGCCACCCGTTCAAGTCACTTTCGTGATCTCTTTCTGAGATGTCTGCAATCTTCTCACCAGCCGGCTCCTTGTGTCCTGCCCAGCCTCTGCTGGCTAATTTGCATATCTATTTTCATGTTCCTGATTATTAATTTGCCGTTGATTATATCCTCTTGTTAGACTGTTTTCGTCTCATACTGAATGTAAATTTTCCCTCTCACTGAGGAGCCCGACATACATGACCTGGTGTGCTCCCTTGGCGCATCCCTGTAAATATTTTTTGTTTAACCTGATTGATAAGATAGGAAATATCTGGGATTGGAACTAACATAAGACACAAAGAACATGGAAAAAGCATCTTAATAACTGCAGAACAAGAGCGAGACATTCAGCTGCTGAATTGTGCTACACGTTTGTGTTTGTGACTGAGCGTGGCAGTGCCACTCAATCCAGAGCACGCCATCATCGGTGCCTAAGGCTGAAAACACCAAAATACAAAGAGAACAAAGGAAACACCAAAAGAGGGAAGCAACAGCACATACAGCAAGACCACCGTATTCTGACCACAAACTACAGGTTTTGGAAGGAGCCACACAAAATAATGGGCATTTTCTTCAGGGGGCTCAACAGACTTCATACAAAAGCTGGCAGAGCCTTAAACTCATTAAAGTGTTCACCACAGAAAAGGCGAGTCAAAAACCAAAAGTCATTTGAGATTCAAAAAAGTCAGGATCTACTGAAGTGTCGTCTTGTATTGTCTTGAAATTCTAAAGTGCTAAGAATCAGCCATTGGAATAACTCAAGTAAATGTCACACGACTGGAGCACTCAGTGGACCTGAAACCACAGGTCTCCCCGGCACGTAGCATTCCACGAGCGTCTCTGCTCACTTATGATTGAGTTTCTGTACTTCTAAATACCCTCATTTGTAGGCAAGAAGTTTATTACTTAAAGAAATTCATCTCTGCAATGTCTGCTTTCGGGTTCTCTAATGACTTCTGAGCCGTTTCCACCGCCATTTGGATTAGGACAGGCGCTGCCATTTTGAGCACTCGCCACCATAGTTAGCGATGGAGTCATGGGGGCTGTGATCCAGACGCTGACAATGCGACAGATTAAAAGGTCATCGTTTCAGACCCCTTCTGACTTTGGGTTTTCCTTAAGTGGTCACAACCTCCTGGGTTTGAACTTCACTTTTGTTTTGACGACACAAGCACATGAGAAATGTGACACACGACAGAAGACCATTCAGTCCATTTGTCACTCCCAAGATCTCATCCTGATCGTTCTTAAAGGTCAACAGACTCCCGCAGCTCTTTGCATACAGAAGGCATTCGTGGCTTCAGTCCTAAATGCGGCACCTCCTAATCTCCACTGACGTCCTCAAGTATCTCATTCAGAATCCTGCAGGATCTTCTACCAGAGCTTACTTCCCATTTATACACCAGTGAGTGCGGACACCTGCCTAATTCAACTCGCTCCTAAAATGAGCTGAGATAAGATAAAGGCAATGCCCCCAAACAAACCGGCAATTCACGACACACAATCAAGAACATAAAGGAAAACAATGGCAGATGGAAAGAGTGAACAGGGGAAAGGCAAGGGCCATAGCAGAGCCACTGGCGGCCAATACGCTTCTGTTCTTAGAGTAGAGCACTTAGGCTCCACCCCTCTCCTCCCATTTCAAAGGTAACCATCGAAAGATGCTGACTGGGACCCCAAGAATGAGTGGACAGAATGCAGATACGAGGTAGCAGCTGCCTAAGTGGACCCTTCAAGACAAGCACAAGGAATGCATTGGTGGACTGATGGGAGGTGGAGCACCATGGGACTGCGGTCGGTCATCTTAGACTTGAGCTGTCACAGCTGGGGGGAGGATGTGGTCATGGAGACAAAAAAAAAAAAAGACGAGGTGGTGGTTTGTCGCTTGGCTTCAGCCGGCCATTTTCTTAATGTTCTAAGGTGACTCATCGTTCTCATTCTGGACTGCTTTGTACTTCACACCCACCATAGCCAAGATGGCTCCTTTGGCCCAGAGCCTGAAGGTTGACCATACTGCTGTTGTCATCCTCAAACTCTAATTCAGGGTCACAGAGGCTGCAGCGAAGCGGGCACCACACCTGAACAGGGTGCTATGTCCAGGGCAGGCCTGTGTGACACGCCATGTTGTTTTCTTGCCAGTCACCCCACAGTAGGTGCCAGTTTTCTTTCCATCTCCTTCCACTCTTTTGATTCTCAAGTCAGATAATTGCATTTCTTACTTGCGGTGAGCCAACAGTACGTATTACGCCACCTGCACATGGCACTCGTCTGCCTCAAGTAAGCCAACTTTTCTTTAGAGAGGAGAACAAGCAGAAATCTGCAGTAAAGAGAATGCAAAAGCCACCATTGAAATTCGAAAGGAGAGAAAGCCACGCAGGAGCTGCCAGAAGGATTCTTTTTGTGTGATCTGGCCTGACGCATTTGTAAGCACGTGCAGCACGGCTGCCAGGGACGCATTGTTTGGCCAGCCTTGCCTGACTGTCTCTGCCATCTCTCGTTCAGGTGTAGCAACGGAGCCGAGAGCTTAACAAGCCCGGGCTTCGGGCCAAGCGCATCTGTGAGTGACGCTCACTTAACTGAGCGAAGACTCCAAGCAGGAGCGCCGGTGACAGCCAAGCTGCACACTTGAATTCCAACGACGCTTTCCAAACGCAAAGTGCGGGCAAGCGGAACAGACACGCCTGGCGCATGCTAACGGGGTCCGGTCGGCGACGTGTCTGTGATCTGAAGTCCGTGCACACAAACATACAGCGCGGTAGCAGGGCAGGAGGACACAGTGCCGGGGAGTCACATGGCCGTTCCGTGCTCACGTGCTGTGAAAACATACAAATATGTGCGGTGCCCGCCTGGTCGGTCACAGGAGGATGGCAAAGCTGTGCAGGTAGGAGTGCAGGGGTGAATGGCATATCCACATCCACTTCCAAGACAGCTGGCTGATCTCTTCCTCTTGAGCACCCATGGACTGCACCAAAGCTGGCAGAACAGAATGGGTGGGGAGTGGGGTGGTCCGGTCAGTGCTTTATGTAGAAGGGTGCCAAGCTAAATATCCAAAAACAGACAAAGGGAGCAGAGTGAAGAGCACCATCGCCGACAAAGTGAAGTCCCAAGCAGGATGGATCTGTGAGTAAAAACATCGGCAGACCATACTTAGAGTGTTTGGCATTTATACATTTTATATATATATTTATATATTTTTTTTTTTTTTTATTTTTTTTTTTAAATTCCATGTTGTTATGCATTAAGAGCCAGTCGGGCACAGCTCCACCAGATTTTGTGCAAAAATAAGGAACCCGCTGCTACCGATTAACATAACTTCTTATTAAAATGTTTAGAAGAACCCCCAGCTTTGTCTTCTTCAGCAGTTCTCTTCCAATGTTCTATCATCGTTTCAAAGGAACTCCTCATTTAAAAATCTGATTGGTTGGAGTCTTCCGGCTGACGGGTGGACCAATCGGCCCTGCAGTGCTCATGTAAGAACATACCGGGTCATTAAAATCCGGAGTGCCTGTTAATCTTTTAATTTTCTGTTAGTCTGTGCTTCTGATTTGAGTTCTCCCCATTAAGGCCATGCAGCACAAGCCACAAAAAAGGTACAGAAAGTCCAGTGCCATTTGCTCCCAGTAAAGAAAGAAAGAAAGAAAGAAAGAAAGAAAGAAAGAAAGAAAGAAAGAAAGAAAGAAAGAAAGAAAGAAAGAAAGAAAGAAAGGCAATCAACATAAGAAATGTGTCTTCCAAAAGACATTACGCTGTATCTTAATTTTCACCCACTGCTGAGAAGGACCACATAACAATTGAAAACGCCGCCCAGGATGCCTACTTGTACTCCTTCCTCTTTGTGGAAATGAAGCCTGATGCTCCATTTTCAAAGAAGTGCAGACTCCTGGTGTAGAAAGGACAGTTCTCTATGTAGAAAGTCAAACTCCTGGCCACATGGCACTTGGTGCTGCTGCCAGGGGTGCGGTGGGCAGTTCAAGTCACGCAGTTCATGTCGTCCGCATGCATGTTCTCTCCGTGTTACGGTGCTTTGTCTTTTTTCACCTCAGAGCTGTCTGATTCGCTGTCTGATTCGCCGTTTCAATGCAGGCAGTTCATAGCCTTGAGACCCCCCTGAGCCGCGGGCGATCGCAAGGCACTCACCTCACTTAGAGATATCAGAGGGTACAACGACAATCTGATGCCAACCAGCCTAACCAGGTGCCAACATCCCCCTGGTTGGATTGTTTTTTGTGACATTCAAAGGTGCCTTAACTTGCAAGTCTCGCTAGTTCTCGGACACGTCAATGTTTGAGAAGTCTGCATGCGCAGAGGAACATTCATTTATGGCTCCATCACAAGCTTTATGCCAAATACACTGCTGTGGTTATGGCTGCTGATCTCCTCGGTGGTCCATGGTGCCCACGCTGCGTGCTTACTGATTCTGCACTTTTGATGTTTTTACACCCTCAAGATGAATAACACACAAATCAATTAGCTCAAATATTGTGAATTTGCATAGATGATGCGATTCAGCAGCATTTCTTAAAAACCAACTCATCGAGAGAGGCAGACAGCACTGCTGTTGGTAGGACAAGCACAAGTCCTAATTGCAGTGGGTAATGAGGGAGAAGCTCCAAAGCATCGTGGACAGCAGAAAGCCACATCTCGTGGAATGTCCTTAGACAACCCCATACGTTAACCCCAAAATAACAGAAAACATGGTGTGCACACCAATATGCCCAGTATGTATGTAAGTACAAACCACCACAATGCTAAAACAAAGAGAAAAGAAACAAAGTGCCCAAAGGTGTGGAAAACAGCCTGCAAATGCAAACAACTACTGCAAAAGAGGCAGTGACGAAACTTAGGGAGGGAATGGGAGGCCGACGATCAAAACCGTGTAGAGGCAGGGCGCCATAACGTGACACGCGCATAGGGGACAACTCAAGGGCTCTGGTGATTATAATGACCCGCCACTCCAGCCGTCGGCGCTGTGTTCCAATGCCTTTACCCTTCCTCCTTCTGCAGACAGGATGATTGACAGCTGTAACTCTGACATCACTTCTGCGGTTTGTCCGCCTGGACCCACCTCTTCCTGCCAGAAGGACATATGACTGGAAGTTTGGCCATTTTGGAACTCGCATTTGAAAAGGCGTTTTTGCAGTTATGGCTCGTTTTTCTTGTTTTCGCTGCATTCCGGTCTCTTTATCGCGGTCTTCCTGATCTCTTCAAAGTGGTCACACGCACAGCACCACGGGGCCAGGTCGGCATGACTTCACCCTGCTGCAGCAGCCACCTTAGATGTGTGCGTTTTGATTAACCCTTTCTGGTTTACTCCTCAGTTTAAGATTGGCTTTTATTTTATAGTGGATTGATTGGATTCATTTTCTGTTTCGAGGCACCATACATGTTTCGCATTCTTCTGTGTGCTGCTACTCTGGAGATGGTTGCACTCCTTTTAAAATAACAGTCAGGGTCCACCAGATCCACTAGTCCCCTTCATCATTTCAAACACTTCAGTCAGTTCTCCTCCTAATCTTCATTTACTTCAGTCCCCCCTCATAACCCATCTCCTGCGGTCCCACAGTCGGTCCGGCCTGCCTTCCTCTGGACTCTCTCTAGTGCTGCTATGTCTTTTTCGTCACATGGAGACCCAGACTGCACACGAAAGTCCAGCATAACCTCCATGGACTTGTCCTCCACACATCAGAGCGCTATATAACCTCCCATTCCGTCAGCCTCCTTAATGACTTCTGCACACTGCCTGGAGGTTGATGGTGAGGAGTCCACGTCCTTCTAATAAAGTGGACTTTCAAGTCTCAGACTTGACCTTTGTGACCTTTTGACTTCCTACGTGTAATGCTTTACCTTTACTGCCATAAAATGTCATCAGCCACTAATCTGCCCAAGCCTCCCTGTGACAGTTTAGCTGAGTCTCCATTATCTGCCCTTCCACTAGCTTGAACAGGAGCTGACCACTGGCATTGACGAGAGCCCCCACGTCAGACATCTAACCACTTGTCAAAGGTGTGCCCCCTTCAGCACAGGCGGCCTTACGTGTAAGTGGCGGGACGCCCACGGGGGTCTGCTGTACACGCATTTAGGCACAGAGGACGTCCAGACTCGGGGTAAGCTGCCAAATATCATACGGCGCTGTGCTGGTGTGTCCTGAATATCAATCATCCATTTGTGTTTTTCCTTAAGTTGCCATCGATTTTTCTGTCTTGTTCCAATAAGCATCACCTCCCTGCCAGGTGAAAGCCATCAATACCTTTTACACACATCTACAAATGTTTTCTTCAGAGTCCTTTGATGAATTTTCAGACGTACTCTGATCTATAAATGAACTCTTTTCTTTAAAAGTCATTGAGCAGCGGGGCTGAGTAAGATGAATACGTCTACACGAGTGTCCTTCATTTGGATTTATTAAGCCACGTAAAGTAAAGAGAGCACCTCTGTATTAGCTGCACAAGATTAATTGGCTCTCGATTGCAAAACACTGAGGTGGGCTTAATTTAAGGTGCACAAGGCAGGGCCGCATGTTAGAGGAGCTCGGCGCATTCTGTCGCCTCAGCAGTGGGTTCTTTTCTTCCACCATTTTACACGTTCTCTCCGTCATTTTGAGGAGGCCAGCACTTTTCATATGAACCAAAGCAAAGAGAATCATTTTAGAGAGCGCCACCCTGCAGAATTCAGACATCAGTGTGATGGCGTAAGCCCAGTGGAACATATGGGATGTGCATTTTCAATTTATGGTGCATCTCAGAATATCTACACACACACACATATATATATATATATATATAGGAGAGGAGCAGGAGACGACAGAGACATTGCCATATGCCATTAGAATACCACAAAACTCAAAAGAACAAGACCAGAAACCCCAGAAATACCCAACAAGTCGCTCGCCCACTTCGATCTAACAACCGGGACTACTGCCAGTCAGTGCCACCATCTTTAACAGGGGCTGGGTGGTGATGTCTCAAGCCACATATCATGTGATGAGCAGCAGAGGTTATTTGTATAAAGAACATGGCAGTGTCTGGGTATGAGCAGCACATAATATCAGTGCCCAGGTAAAAAAAAAAAAAAGAGCACAGTGATTTGCTGGTATCACCAATGCAAGAAATAAGCAGAAAATGGAAACACCAAAGCAACTCTTGTCAACCTTCGACAAAAACTCTTGTTTGCATCATCCAGCATTGATTTTTGACGTGAGGTTGAAGATGTGGTGGGCGGGTGAGCGAGCACAAAGGCAGAACTGGCACCATGCAGCACCAAGGTGCCCCAAGTGCTTCCCTGACTTAGCTGTCGTTACCAGTGCCATCACTTTGAACATTTATTTTATCGACTTAATTCTTAATTTCCATAACGTAACTGGAATGCAGGATTTGTCCACAGATACCACATCATGAAAATTATTGATTGGTGCCAGGCACTTTAAAGTGTCACAGCAAAACTAAACAGTTAGGACTGAAGTCATCCCTGAAACTAATACAAGGAAAGAGAAGAAATGTGGGAGGAGAAGCCAGCACAGACATGGGGAGAACATGCAAACTAAGTCCGGGCAGTGAGTGGGCAGTCCCTGTGCCCTCGGGCTTTGGGGCATCAATGCCCACCACTTTCAGCACAGGAGTTAATCACTGAATTAGTGAAATCGGGTATTTTGAATTTCCTAAGCCACTGACTAAATTCTAGGCAGCTCTTCTGGTGAGTTGGAATGAACACAGAAGACTCCACAAGCCTAACGCCAGTGGACCAATGTTTGCCATGGCAGCTGTGAGGGCCATGAAATCGGCCATTTTGTGCTTTCTCAATGTTGACACTCTCAGGTACCTCTCATTGCCCAGTCACCCCCAGTCATGTCCTACACTTCCCGTGATGAGACGCATTCGGCCAACCTCCACCTCGGCAGGACAGTTTGGGAGTCCTGGGGCAGAGATGAGGGCAGATGCCCTGATTGATGCCAGCCTCACCTCTCTACCTGTCCCACTGACCATGCAGCAGCAAGACGACTGAATAGTAGAGCTGCTGTTGATCGGTGAGGAGTTGGGGATCACTTGCCGAGGGCCTGTGAGTGACATTTGGAATTATGCAGATCCCAGTCTGCCGTTGCACGTAAGAAACAAAGATGACAATTAAAGAGCAGAGTTCATTAAGGAGGAGACGGCGGCCTCATCGTCGTCTGATTGTATTAGTATGCAGTGGTCTCGCCGGCGCGCCTCTCACGCAGAACATACCCACCCTTCCCCACACACTCCTGTCTGTGTGCCCGATGCCGCATTTGAAAACGTCTTCATTACTGCTGCCATGACAGGTAGGTGCCTGTGCTGTCGGTGAATCCCAAGAACTCCCAGCACCGGACTGTTTTGTGCTGGAGAAGCGAGGAGCACACAAGCAGCCGGCGGCGTCTCCGATGTCAGAATGGCTCAAGGCTGTCTTTGCTCTGTTCACGACGGTTCAAGTGAATCCTCAGCACCGTCCCACGTCTGTGCTCATGTTATTCTCCAGTTACGGTGACTCTGGGCTTAGGGCTTCACTCTGCTTTTTGGATTCTTCTTCTGGATTACGTTTTTGGACCGGTTTACCTCAGACTACTTTATAGGCAGCTCCTTACCGCTCTGTGGTGTATTTACCTACCCGTTAATATTTTATTATAAAGATTCTCGTGGGACAGGTCTCACTACAAGCTGGAGTTTTCACGGTTCTCCCTCTTTGGAGGCATTTTTTGATGCTTTAAACCTTTAGAGCATTGTTTCAACTTTAAAAGCCTGTCCCCCGTTTTCAGGGCCCAAAGCCTCCCAGTTGCCTAAAGTCAGGCTTTTTGGATCAGACCCATTTTGGGGCAGGCCAGTGTAGATGTTGGCCTGCTTTGTGGGTCTTTTCTCAGGCCTTTCCCATTTCGCTAACACTGGGTGTTGGAATGAGTAGAACTAAATTCACAAATCCGTACAAGAAAACTGGGGCGAGACTGCAATGCACGAGAGTTTTGAGCATGCGAAAGGTGCTACATAAGTAGAATGTGTTATCATTATTATTATATTCTTATTATTAGAAGGTCAATGTTCACTGGGCATCTTTTGTGTTCTGATGTGTCACAATATGACTTTGAGACTAAAACTGTACAACAGGATGACCAAAGACAAATGACTTCTGAAGCAGGACATGTCACAGAAAGAAGAAGAAGAGGAGGAAGAAGTACATACTGTTTTACTGTCGTCTTTAGGACAAGCCCGTAGAGAAGTCGATGTTCATATTTGTTCCGATTCATTGCTACTGCTCAGCTAAGATGGGATCAACACAAAAGCAAATGAACTCATCAGGCGTCAAAGAGGACGTCCCGCATCTTAGGCCCGCGTCCCTCAGTCCCACATCTCTCGGCTTCTCTGAGATGTGAATCACTTCAAAATATAATTAACTTTCAAATAACGTGTCCAATGAAGACATGAATGTCAGAAATGGATTCTCTGCTTATGAAATCCCCCGAAACATGCAGACTGTGACTTAAAAACACACAGAGAGAATGCAGCAAAAAATGATAGAAAAATGGGAATCATGGCAGTTTCCTTGAGAGAGTCCTCCAGGACGTCAGGAGTGGCTTTGAGAATTTTATTAGTAAGTGGCGAGGAGAGGAAGGAAATGTAAGGCGATAGACAGACATGCCGCAAGTTTAAAAAGCAGAAAAATTGAAAACCAAATCGAGACAAAGGGACAAAAACAATGAGGTCTCAAAGCCACTGGTCGTCATGCACTTCTGGGGCTTCTGTCCCCCTAACTAACATTGTTGCTGTGTGCTGTTTGTTTGGAGAAGGACAGAAAAGGTGTGTGCTGCCATCTTTTATAGGCGGAGTAGATTGGCACGCAGCGTCACATGACCAGCTGCTATAAACAAGGTGACCGTAGGCTGTCAGAGAGTCACAAACCCACCAAAAACTGAAGACACCACCATTAGAGAAAAACATAAAAATGAGCAAAAAATGGAATGAGATGACTTTGTAGAAGCCGTAACGCTGGGTTATATTATTATTAGCATTGGTATTATTACTGGACTCTCAATTATTGAATTGTTTCCTCTCTAAGCTAATAGTGAAATATCGCGCACAGATAGCAAATGGTAGCACTTAGGACTGCTAGCTGCTCATTAACACGCGTAGCCATTAACAGCACAAGAACATCATGGTGTGAAAGCCTGACCAGTACTCAGCAGGCCATGTGGTGGAAAGGCCAAGAATTGCTGTGCGGACCAAATAAACCAGGAAATTAAGTCAAAGAGGGTCATGAGGGGCCGCGTCAAAGTCACGCATGGCAGAAAATCAGGGAAACCAAACAGGCCGAAGGTGAAATGGAGCAGCTGAAGTCCGTTTGGTGAAGCAAGCCAACGCTAAGAAAGAGTTGTCTATCTGATGATGGGATGCTGAATTTGGTCAGATGTTGCCGTTTTATACTGAAACAAAATGACTGTGGATAGAAATGTGTTAGCAGGTCGATGGCATCTTAAGAACCGACTCCTGAAATGGCAGCACCCATAAGGGTAATTTCAGAGCCTGAAACACAAATTAAAAATGAAAACATACAAGTCACAGAACCATATGAAGAGAAAAAAGTGAATCTCAAAGAAAATGTAAGGAGCCTAAAAAAAATAAATAAATAAATAAATAAATAAATAAATAAATAAATAAATCAAGCAAATATCGAGAATCCCCCCAGGGGTCATTAACTGTAAATGACCCAAAGGACGTGGCAGGCGTTGATGCCATTGGACACACTTCAAAACGGGTTATAAACTGAGGCCCAGCAATAGTTAATGAAAGAAGAAAAGAAAATAAGCCAGTAGATGAGTAAACCAATAAAGGTAACAAACATAACAAGGTAGGCACAAACTGAATTACACAGAAAGAAATTCGAAGAAAAGAAACAGCAGATGCAGGAAAGAAGGGCACTGCGACAGTACAACACTGAAAAGGCCCAACGTCTCAAAGAGGGAGAGGGCACCCAAAATCACCAGAACAAATAAGCAAAACCTTACAATTTCAATGGGATTTGCTTGGGATTACGTTCCATAACTAACTAAAGATCTCAAAAATATTCAAATATTCAAAATCATTACAATGAACTTCGAGACAAAAGGGAAACTGTCAATTCGGTAAAGACAAGAACACCAAAAACCAAAACCAGCACAAGAAAGGCAAAGGTCAAAAGCAGAATGTTAGAACAAAATAAAAAAGAACACAAGGGACAGAAAAGCCAAAGCCCAACAAGGGGCTGAGGCCCACAATGAAAAGCCCCCGGAGCAAAATCACAAAAAAACACAAAAAAGCAAAGGATGGAGTGGGGGAGCCATCACAAAATGGAGACTATAGGACACAGCCTGAGCTCGGAGCTCTCGACGGTCTGTGACGATGCCTGCTGGCTCCGCGAGTCGAGCCGTGAGGTCGGACCCTGGCAGGCCACGTCCACATTTCAATGAGTTTCAGGTATCTTGAAGCGCCATTTCCTAGTTCAGGTAACTCCTAGTAGGCTCCTTTACATCTGATGATATCTCGAGCACATTTTGAGATGTCACCAATACACGTTCCGCACCTCCTAGGATTTCTGTGGCACTGACTATTTTAACATAACTTGAAATGAGCTGGAAGTTGATTGGAGATATCTGGAAATGCACCTGAGGTACCTTCAGACCTATTGTTAGTGTCTGAAAATGAAGTTCCGGTCTCTAGAAATGATGAGTTAATGACTTTTTAAAGACGACCTAAAATGTACTTGAGACCCTCAGAAGTAAAATAAGACTCCAGATATCGAGAGCTGAATGGGGGCAGTCAGGCGGCTTTAACATAAAAACGACTCGCTGATTGGAAAGTTGGCTCAGCTGCTGCTAATGGACCAATCGCCTGTAGCTGGCGTTCTACTTGACTCCCTCTTAGGACTCGGAATCTCTCCTGACTTTTCTCCTTATTCAGCCATCACCTAACAAAGACATGCAAAGGAAGCCCAGAAACAACCCGCTAAACTGATCTTGTCAGTAACTGTGGCCAATGTAAATCTCCATTTCAATAAAATATGTGAAAAATGAAAAGTGAAGGTCTGAGAAATGCTGGCAGGGCGCTCCCAGGCCTCCTCCACGGGCTACGAAATATCTGCTGCGGCAGAGCGAGAGCGCCAAGAGGCCTCAAGAGCGTAGCGGCTAATCTCGGCTGAATGAATCGATCAATCATTGTGGGAGCTCTTTGGAGATTTGAGGGACCGACTCCAAATCAATCTCAAGCAAAATGCGAAAGAAGAAGGTTTAAAATGAAACCACGTGACGTGATTAAAGTTCATCATCTCGATTTGAGCACAGGATAAGCTGCAGATGGGATTGTTTGAAATATAAGGATCCTGTAGTCACTCGGTAGTCTTCCTCCTCTCCTAATCGTCTTATGGTGTCTCACCGTGTCCAGTTACCGTGCCATGGCCTCCCTCTACTTTCCGCTGTGGTGTCTGTCCAGTTGAACGATATCCTTTGGAAGCTCTGGTCGTCTTCATGTCCCATGTCCTCACGTGGACTGTTAAAGATAGGAAGAGAGAAGCCCCTCAGCTCGTTCCTCACAGTTTTCTGTCTTTGTATTCCCAAGAAGAGTGTGGCCCAGGATCTCAGACCCCCAAGCTCATTCTTCAGATCTCTTTTTTGTTATAAATTGCAAATTTCTGTAAAAGCCATTTAAACGTCAACTTCTTCTCATCTGGACGATGAAAGGGCATCATTCTGACATTCTACATTTAAATTCCTGACTATTTTGAAGGAATAAGAAGAGAGAAAAATATTCAACAGCAAAAAGTGGGCGGCAAATCCATGAATTTTGGGTTCCTTCCACCTAAGCAAACATTAACAACGAAGACGTCTGCCATTTTGTAGCTCATAATATACATCAAATAATATTCAGGACATGACAAATAAGTCTGCCATTATAACAAACGTAACTCATTTTTTTAAAAATCCACTATTTTGTTCAAACTGCTGTTTTCCACTGAATTGAAAATCCTGCAGAAATGACTTGTGGTGGAGAAATTCCACTTTCAAAACTGGATTTCGCACACCGATCTCGATAAAGTTCACTGAATGGCAAGACCCCTGAGCCCATCGTCTCTTGGCTGCCTTGTGTTTTGAGGCTCAGAATCTTAAAAAAGAAAGTGAAATAAAACGAAGGCCCTAAACGCACACAGAGATGGAGCCCTAGGAACGGAAGAAAAACATAAAAGGGGGACGTCATCGTCATCGGAGGGCTGTGTTTAAGACGGACAAACCCATAGAAATAAAAACATGAGAATAAAAATCAAGTTAAATAGTAGAAATCTTCACAAAGTCCAGAAAAACACAAACTTTAGAAGGCAAGCAATCCAACAGAGCGGAAAAAAATGACAAAGTCTTTGAGGCTCCGCGGATTGCTGCCATTTTACGGACACACCCCGTGTAGCCACCTGGTCACAAAAAATGTGACATTAAAGCCGGAAATCTCTTTAAACAACAAGTACAATAATAATACCTCGTAATAATAATAATAATAATAATAAAGTCAGTAATCAGCTTGAGACGTCACACACCTAACGGCCAACATGGAGCTCTGCATTCCCAGTCCACCTTCTATCCAACGGGCCCACCCTTAGGAGAATAAGAACAACAGCAATTATTATTATTATTATTATTATTATTATTATTATTATTATTATGTTTATGTGAATGCAGCACAATCTGTTTGAGACATAAACCTGCAGTCTTAATGAACACTAAGATATTTATAAAAATGTAAACAGATGCTGCTGAAGTAACAAAATAAAGAAAATTTAAAAAGTGCACAGAAAGACCACAATGTGTCCCAAGGAATCAGCAGTGTTTTGTATTTTTGGCTTGAAATGACAATGAGATCATTGTCTTTGTCTGAGGTGGTCCCATAGGAATGTCTCATAAATTACTTTTTGTTTTTTCAATTGCTACTACTTTGCTTTATTTCAACTTTTGTGTTTTCATTCTGAAATGATTTCATAATATTTTTGACGTCCCCGCAGCACCGTTTTGCCTTCTTTAATTCAGCAACAACGGAATTTATTTCTATCGCACGTTTTCATACAAATGCTGGAGCTCAAAGTGCTTTACAAGATAAAGAATGAAAAAGAAAAGTATAAAAATAAAATTAGGCAATGCTAAGTAACAAAGAATAAAGAAAAGTCTGACGGACAGGAGGACACTGCAGGGGTCCGAGACCACCGAGCCCCCACTGGGCCAGCATTTTGTTTAACGGCCATTTGTGGTTGGACGTTGCGTCGCTGTGCTGCTCCTGTTCCAAGGGTCCGAGGTTGCGGATCAAAGACTCTTTGTAACTGACGATTACCCAGGAAACACAGCGCTTGGTTTCTCGCGCTCGGCTCTTTGTTGATTTGATGGTTTGGGTCTTGACAATTGCTCTCTCTTTGACTTCAGCCGGACACCAGGAGCTCCATTATGCTCCTTGAGCAGGCGTTTAACAGCTGGCTTAGGGAGGATTCTGTGAAGTGCACCACCACCAGGTGCTCTCGAGGATGCAGCCTGATACTTCCTTGAGAAAGCCAGTTGGGACCGGATCGTCGTGTCATCTGAGCACTTATTCTGCAACGTTTAAGTTCATTTATTTTATTAGACGATTTAAGATTTGTGTGATGAAAAACCAAAGAGTTGTCTGCACCATACTCAATCGAATCGTATTGATTCTCTTGAAGAAAAAAGCTTCACGTTCAGCCATTAACGCCTGTCGGGCCCACTGTGACGACAGTGGGGGACTTCTTGCATTCAAAGCAGCTGAGACCCTGTTAGCAGTGACAGCAACACATCCAAAGCAGGTAAATCGGCCAAAGGACGCACGTTACACGTGAACCCGTCGAGCCAAGTCAAGTTTATCATCACGTGTCCATCTTACGAGGAGATTCTTGACAAAAGCAGACACAAATCAGCAAACACAATCACTTTACGTGGACTTTTTCGATGTTCATTTTTCCTACAAATAATTGTCTTTTGTTTTTTTTGTTTTATTTTTCAACATTTTGCTGAGAGCTTCTTTACAGTGAGGAGTTACCTAAAAACTGGCCAGGTGATTGTTTATTCATTTGGGTCGCTGCTTTTTTATTTATTGGGTTTTAATTTTCATTTTGTTCTGTTGGTCTGGTGATGTTGTGTTGGTTTAGAGCTCCACTTGACATCACGTGGCTCACTGTAACTTCAGGCCTAAACGCAGGTGACGTTATTCACTCTTGTCATGACACAGAGACAGGGCTATAGCAAAAAGGGGCACGAGGCATCCAAAATGGCTCCACAAGCCAGGCCAAACTCCTCTGCCTATCTTCAGTAGGCCTCACTCCAAAGGGCCTGAGCCCCAGCTCTACTACACGGGCCTAAAGGAGGTTTACTTTCAGAAGTCCTTTCAATTTCCCAAAATCTCAAAGAGCTTCTCAAGGGAAAGTAAGAAATACGCAGAACACCTTTGACTTGAGAAGACAGTCCACCCAATCATCTTTATAAATGAAATGATGTGTTTACAAAGAGATGTGTAACAAAAGGACTGCGGAGGAGTGGCCTAAAAGTCAATCCTCAGCGAACCAATCAGCGTCGAGCAAAAGAAAGGAGAGAAGTGGTGAGGCCCCCAAGGAGGGCTGTAATGGATCACTGCTGAGGGGGGAGGGGGGAGGCTACATGAGCCCCGCCCACAAAACACAAGTCGCGTAAAAGAACACAACACGACTTTCAGTACAGAAACGAGAGTAATAAAACATAACAAACGACAAATAATCAACTTAAGGCTGGGCAACGGCTCTCTGGATCTTTTTGAAATGCCAGGCTCGGTCTTTTTAATTCAATTATCACTACTGTTTATTTTGCATTTTCTATTTTTTCATTTGTTTTTTGGTTATTTTTTGCACTTTGGTGTCCCCTTCCTGTTGTGTTGTGTCTTCATTTATTCTTTCTCTTTCTGAGGTGGCTTGTGTCCGTTAGCCTGACGCCATGGTGGCCTCCTGACAGTTCTAAACGTCTTCCACGTGCTGTTCAGTGTTTTGCTGTTGCTTTGGACTTTTCTTCAGTATTTTGGTTTTGCTGTTTTGGATTTTCACCTAGAACTTCAGCCCAGGTTTTTGACCATTTTTTACCTCACTGCTCATCTCCTGCTTGCTTTTTCAACTCTGTTTTCAGACCTTTCTTAACAACGGTGGTGGTGAGCATCAGGAGATAAACAGGAAATCACCAGAAACCACAAGATGCATCCTGACTGAGACCCTCCAAAGAGGTGGTCTCTGAACATATCACAAGTGAATGTGGGCTGGACATCCTCAAAGGTGACCCAAGGGCAGTCCAATGTCCCACAGCCATGACAATGCACCCGATCCCCAACTCTGGGGGTTCACCCGACTGAAAAAGGAGAAAGAGTCACCAAAGACTTTAAACTATGCGAGGGGTTCACCTTACATGAGGGTCTCATGCTTTGTTGGAGGACCACTAGAACGTTTGTGACAAGAACAGGCCATTCAGCCCAACAAAGTCTGGTCACTCCATTCACCTCAATAGTCCAAGAAGAACATCAAGTAGACATCTGAGAGTCCCTAAAGTCTGACTCTCCACCACACTGCTTGGTCAATCATTCCACGTGTCTGTGGCTCTTTGCGTGAAGAAAAACTTTGTAACATTTGTGTGAAATCTGCTCTTCACAAGTTTCAATGGTGTCCCCCGTTCTTGTTGCAGAACTGATTTTAACTTAACAGCTGGGATCCCCCATACTGATCCCTTTCATCACCTGAAACACTTTGACCAGGTCACGTCATGATCTCCGTTTGTTTCAGCTGTTAAGGTTCCACTCCTTCGGTCTTTCCTTAGAGCTCCACAACTTTGGATGCTAATAACAATGTAGACCACTGGCACCCGGTCTCCTGTCATGGTGGAGGGGTGGCAGAGTGGGCCTCAGCAAATGGCCACAGTCAGGGGATAGCAGCTACCCTCTGCGTGTCACTCTGGGAATTCAGAAGAAGCCCAAACACTGGCAGTGTCATCAATGGACACCAGCGCAATATGTGTGTGGTTTAATGGTGACTTCGAGGGAAACTCTAAAAATGGGCTGTTGATGAAGACGTGAAAAGGAATGGCAGGCTGATGGGTGGACTATCATGTGGGAAAAGGTGGCTTGCCACCAGGACTGCCTGAGCCAGATAGTGGCTTGCCACCAGTGCCAAAATGTGACAGGCACCATGCAGCATTAACCTGAGATACCTGAGGTGCCCCAGGACTGCTGGATGGTGTGGAAGAGCCAAGATGATGCCATTTCCATTGTGCTCCTTGTGAGCTCTGCCAGGTCCAGGCCTCAATGCTCCATTGCTGTTTCATTTGTGATAATTGAATGCCAGCTACTTTACATCGGATATTTTATGATGTTTGCCAGGGTCATCTTAACATGCCATGTGAAGGTAAAGCAGTTTAGGAAATGGAAATGGCTGATTGATTGATCTAATAGCACTTTACCCATCTATTATATAGTGACTTTCACATCTATCTAATCCTGCCAACTACACTATCTATCTATCTATCTATCTATCTATCTATCTATCTATCTATCTATCTATCTATCTATCTATCTGTGTTTCAATATTTCTTCCTTTCTATCTATCCATCCAACCCCTTTTCTATCCACACCTCTGCTCAGCCCGCGATCTTCTAATCTGAGTCTCATCGTCTGCTCCCTTTTGCCGTCTCTGTACCATTCCAAGTTAACTACACCAGCCGACTGACTGATAGCCCTGATATGGACAGGAAGTCCAATGAGACGGTGGCCATCACAACATGAAAGGCTATTTTGTAACTGCTGATTTCAAAACGGAGGGCAGCTGACAGTTCTACCAGCGAGCGTTTCCTGTTTCCGATTGGACGTGGGGCAGTTTATCTATCAGTCAACCGTGCACTAAAAATTAGAAGCAGTGGTGAGTCGCGGCAGGACGCCGCTCGGTGCGCACGCAGAGCCTGCTGGGGGCCGATGCCTTGATCTCCCTCGGCCTCCCTTTTCCAAAGGCTAACACGGCGCAATTAGTCTAATTAATGTGAAACAATGAACTGTGTTGCCACTTATCAAATTGATTGTTCCCTCTATTGAAAGAAAGCGAGAGGAGCTCTCTTCGTAAAGCCCAGCTAATTTCATGAAATGATTCGAGTTGTCATGTTGCTGTGAGCCAATTACCTTATGACTCGAGTCACGGTCAACAGAATAGATAATTAGCATTCGTTTAGGAGGGCCGCTCGCTGCTTGTGTTGTAATTAGCTGCCTTTTGTCATAATGAAGGTTGAAAGTTCAAGCTGCAAATAAGTTTCAATATTTGTACAAACGGTGCCCTCTTGAAGCAATAAGCGCTAATGTGGTGCCGCGTGCAGGTGGCGTTGGCGTGGCCTGCATGCGCGTTGGGTCCTCCTCTCTCGGTGTTCACTTCCAGCTTTAAACAATGAGTCCACCGACATGAGACGCTAGGATGATGGACATGTCCTCCGAGCGAATCGGCATCTTCTGCATGGCTGCCAATTATTCACACCCTCCAGGAGGGCAGTGACCAGCTTAGTGCCATCGAGCGCTTGGCACAGCATTGGCCAGCCCTATACCTCGACTGGATTTGAGCTTTAGTTAGCCGAGGGTCTGACAGCAGAGACTTGTTTGTCATTCTGTGGAGAACAAGAAGACCAATAAGAAGGATAGAAGAGGCGAGTCCCAAAGAGAACCCCATACCCTCGAAGTGCGCAATTTCAATTTCACACGAGTCCCTCATGCCACCCCAGAAACTGGTCTACACCCTAATTCTACTGGCACATAAAGGGCCATTTGAGAAGGCAGCAGGCTGTTAAATGGCCATCTGCCTAAAAAGTAAGCAGCCAATCAGAATCAAGCTTGGGAACGAGACACGCACACACAACGCTGGACCCGGGAGGCTCCTCCTCACAAACGGGAAGTCAACGATCGATAAATGATGATGACGATGGCAGCATCCGCACCCGCTTGTCTCAATTACTGCACTCACCAAAATCTTCCAAATTGCCGATTTTGCACATCTCAAGACAAGAAAAAGAAAAAAGTGAAAGGTCGCACTGTGAAAGGCTGTCTAACACGGTGCTGAGCACCAAAGCCCCGGGGACGGCCACTCTCTTACCCCGCAGATTAGACGCGGCACTGATGCAGGACATGGCAGGGATATGAAGGGACGTGACTGGCGAGAGCGGTCCCAGCAGACCCGGCAGTTGAGATGTCAGTCAGCCGCTCTCCGCCGGCACCTCCTTTCACTGAGCTAAACATCTCTTTATGTCAGAACAAATTGGCCGAGCCTCAAATCTTTTACTATCTCCTGACTGGGATGAATAAGCAGGGAGTTGGGCAACTGAAAAAGGACAAGCAGCGCTGGGGGGCCGACAGGACAGGGCAGGGGGCACCACTTGAATTCATAAGAAAGCACCGAGGCGTGTTGTCTGGAGAACGGCGTTAACGGGGAGACCGCCGTCTGTACACATGCGCCGCTGCTGGAGCGGGGTGGCCAGGGCACGTGGAGAATAAGAGGGGTGGATCTGCGTTGAATGCCAGCGCTTGGCTGGAACTTTAAAGAGAGCTGTACACACTGAGGGGCCACTTTATTAGGTACACCAAAGGGGCAGATTGCTGTGTCTCCTTTGGCCATCACACCCCCGCAAATTCATCTGCAAAACGCAGCGTGTGTTGTTCTGGAACGCTCTAGCAAGTCGGGTTGGCCTGCTGGACTGTCCTGTCCGTCACTTTATAATGTGTCTGTAAATAGCCCTTCAGGCACTTTTGATGACAACCCAGTGCTGGGAGGATCCCGCCCGGTAAACATTCCGGCTGCCTGTTGCCGGCGTCGTGTTTCCATAACAACTGAGAGGGGAAAGGATGTTTCGGCTGGAAACTTTTTCCTTTTAAGGGGAATGGCGGATCAAGGAAGGAAAAGGCTGACGGCAAGGAGGCGACTATCTACGCTCTAAGAATCATTCAGGATCTGACTTGACCCAGGGACGTCTGCTATTTGTGGGTGGCCATCCTAAAGAAATAATCAGGTGACGAATCCCTGATAAGAGGCCAGGGTCTGGTGTTCTCCGGGTGCTCCCGTCTGGTGAGTCGGATTCATGAGCGCGTTTCTTCATGATTGTCAGCGGAGAAGCCGTTTCGCCAGAGGACTGTCGTGTTTCCTCATGTCATACGGTAGGAACTGAACTGCAGGGTTTTTCTCCTTATATGTGGACTAGGTTAAATCTTTCTTTTTGAGTTCTCAGAGAACAGTTCTTTTTTTTTTTGTCGTCTGTGTCAAACCAGGGGTTAGGATTTGGCCGCTAGGGAAGGCGTCTGGGGAAGGTGTTCACTAACGAGGACTGAGGCACCGGGCAAGTAAATGCAAACAGCCAATTTCAATATATTTATAAGTCCCACTTTCTTTTGCGTGTGATTTTTTGCCAGTTATTTAAGGACGGGCATAGTGGACAAGAGGGGCCGAGGACCGAATATGGTAATGCTGTTTTATCCTTCAAATATCGTCCACTTCCCTCTCGGGTTGTGAAGTGTAGGAATCGCGTTCCCATATCTGGCGGTTGCTACAACGTTATGCCATGCAGAAGTGATGAGAATGTGCAGAGGCTGCAGACTGGATGGTCTTCCTGCCAACTGTCCCTTCCACCTCTGATAAAGCCATGAAAACTAACCATCGTGTTCCATGAACCACTGGACATTAGTATGCTGGAAGTGTCCTTTTGAGTGTGGAGAATCTGCAGCCATGAAGGGATGGACTTGGGCAGCAGTTCAGTGGGCATCGGGTGCCCTCATGGGTGCCACTTGCCACCCCCAGCCTCTACTGCTTTATGTAAATATTCCTGAATTCTTATGTATTGCTACATCAAAGCTCTATTTGTTGTTTATTGTGGGTGGATCCCAAGAGGCGGGGCCACCATGATGTCACTGCTGTGGGACCGCCCCAGACTTTGTAAGGAGTCCAGCAGAGCATCATTGTCTGTTGTGGACTTCTGTCAGGTCAAATGCAAGATCTTAATAAAATAAAAGGTACATTCTTCACACAGAGCTCAGTAACAAAAGTAAGTTCAACAGGCAAAAGGAATTGGCTGAAGCAATCCGAGCCAAACAAAGTCCAACCACAGAAATCCAAGGGACGGCCAAAACAGTAAGCTGGAAATCCAATGATACACAAAAAGCACAGAAAACGGCCCAAGAACTCACCACCACCAAAGCGCATCCACGATGAAGCAGCAGGAACTGAGGAAGACCCTCCAGATTTACAGGGTGGCAATGATTGGCAGGTAGCCCCGCCCCTTAGCAAAAATAAAGAAAGATGCACATAATCAGCACTAAAAGAACCCCAGTCAGGGGAGGAATCCTCTTTTAGAATTTTTGAATTTGGATTTCAGGCTGACTTTGATTGCGTTTGCTTTTGTTTTTATTCTGTTGCTCTTGAATAAATTCTAAGATGTAAAGAAACCTTGTTTTGTGTTGTCCCAAGGCAGGCTGCCAGGGGTGAGGCTTACTTCTGAGGTCTGAGGTCTACTCTGAGTGATCATGAAGCCAAATAGTGTTGAGGAACAAGCAAAGGTCGAAAGAGCCAAGTGACTAAGGCATGGATTTGGCAGGAATTGGGCAGAGTAAAGAAAAGTCAACGTCAGAGCAATCACAAGATGCACACTTGACATAACCCCACCAAAATAATTTAAAGTCTTATCAGATAATCAGATAATTCCAGAGGTTCCTGCTATTCAGAAAAGAGCCCTACCTTCAAAAACAAACTTGACTTGCTAAAGTGCCATTCCGGTATGAGCTTCACCCTCAGGTGCTTCATAATCACACATCCACGCAGTGAGGCCCCTCACGTGCCTACAGGTGATGATTTTATATAGTGTCTTTCGCAGTGCAGTTCTTATGATCCTGTAGTGTGGGCACAGGCAGGTGTCTCGGGTACACTTGGTCATTCAGAACTGAGCACTAAACTGGCACTTGAACCCCAGTGCAGGGGCAGATCAAACAAGGGGTGTCACCGGGCAGGATGAAATATCACGTCATGGCAGGGCATACTGAAGCGCACACCGACAACACTTTAGGGACCTTGAAGTCTTACATTGAAGTCCATCCTGCAATTTTAGGGGGCACCAAGCCTGATCCGAGGAGCAATGAAAGCAATATTAATGCCAGCCATTAATGCCCACCGGTGAGTGGCCAGAAGGCGCTGTCTGTGCCTCGGACAGCTTATGGAGGTGGAGGACAAAGAGGCTCGTTTGAGGCCCGCTAGCAGCCGGCTCGGCCTTCATACTAATCGTATGGTCAGCGCCTTTGCAGGCCGGCAGGGCTCAGGCCGGATGGCCGTGTGTGCTTTTGGCCAACAATTCGACGGCTCTGCCCCTGTTTGAAGGAAGTTATTTCTATCATTTTTCACCACTTTTATGCTGAGTCAATGCGAGCCTCCAGTAGGTGTTGCCTGCCGTCAGCACGAAGTCAGCGTACGTGACAAGAGGTGGTGGGCAGTGGCGCTCGAGTCTGTCGCCCTTCTCTGGCGCTCTGTGTGTGCAGTTTTCAAAGTTAAACATTACGTCGCTTCCCGAGTTTTCTACTGCCATCCGTTCATAGCTTCTGCATACTGTATATGTGTAGACATTTCTTGAGATACGGCAGGTGATCATGGCCCTTCGGTGGTCAATACCATGGCCAGCTGTCCAGGCTCACACTGAAGGTTCAAATGACCTACATGAAGTCCTACATGAAGGACCTCTTCACAGCTGCGCCCGGCCGCTGTCATGTTAGGACCTCTCAGATGTCCAGAGCAGTGCCCACTGAGATCAAAGGCTGCCCCGCTCCTCCCAGCCCACCCAACAGGGCACTTTAAGCACACAAGCCCTGTCCCGAGTCTTAAGGACATGGACAGACAGTAAAGTCCCTTTGGTTATGGCACTCGTCCCCTCGTTTGTTCATCATGTCTAGTAGCCAAATGCAGCCACGCAGATTTAGACCCCGACCCTTATGCTCAGCCTCCCCATCGGCCTCCATGTACACACACACGTTTATCCACTAAACCAGTGTCTTAGTGCTCGGGACCCCCCAAATGGCAGATTTTCAAGGTCGATGAGTCCCAGTTCACACCTCCAGCCGTAGACCCCTGAATGACGTCACAGCCACGGAGGGGTCTGTCACTGGAGGTCTGCAGCCAGGCCCTTCTCAGCTCATCAGATCCATACGTTGCACATCTGTGTAGTGTGAAGTGGGCTTTCACATCCTTAGGAGGCGATGCTAGAGTTAGGTGGGCACTGTGGCTCAGTGCTGCGGGTTCAGAGCTTGAACCTCCCCTCCTTGTGCCCTGGTATTCCCCCACATCTCTAACATATACTCGGAATGAGTGTGAACGTGTGTGCGAGAGCGACACGCTTGTGTCTCAGCTTGACTCCTGCCTTGTGCGCAGTGCTGCTGGGAGAAGCTCTGTGAGCTCAAAACGGGATTAATCTGGTCCAGTAACTGGACAAGCTCCTCCGAAAGTGGGATTATCTGCTTCCAGACTGAGAACATTTTTGAGAAGGAGGAGATGTGAAAGAATGAAGATGGCAGCAGCCTTAAAGTGGACCTCAAAGGCAAAGCGCATCGTCCTCTCAAAAACACCAAAAGCTCCCAAAGAATCAAAGAGAAGGTCACCTGCCGCCTGCTCGTGCCTGCTTGTGCCTGTGGAAGTTGGCTGTAGCTCATTTCCTGAGGTATCTGTTTGACAAATACAGCGACGTGCAGAACCCAACAGATGGAGACCTTCCTGAGAGGAATGAAAGTGAAACTTCACTCTGTGAGCTTCTTTATTACAACACGAGCCCACCCAGCACGCAGGAGGATGCGCAGACTGGAGACTCGAGTGTGAGGTGGCCTTGGATTTCCTTCCACCCTGCGTCTTACCAATGACTGTTCTGAGCGGTGATGGCGTTTCACGTGTGACTTCACAATCAGAGGAGGACAACAGGGACTACTGCACCCTAAGGCCTCATCCACACATCTGCACGTACCTGTGACGATTTCCACGACTACATAACGCAGGTAATCTGCAGCAGTTCTGATTTGTGGAATGGCGGACTTATTAAAAGTGACACACTGCATGTCTTCTACACATTCCTGCACTTTTCTCTCGGCTCCTTCTTGTTACTGTATGGCCGCTCCATCATTTCTGCCTCCAACATGTCCTTACAATTCTCACCATCATTGATAAAGCAGGCATCGGACTACCAGAACAAGCACAACTCCACAATATGTCAACCTGCGACAAGAAACGACTCTGCTGATTTTTAGTTTCAGTTTTCATTTGAGAGCTTTATAAAGCCTAAATGGCAGACACAGAATTAGCGTCTAGATGAGGACTGAACATCCCTGTGTCACCGAGCGTCAAACGCCATTGTCATCTCCTGGCTTTCTCGAAGCTCTTTGTTTTTCTGCCAATTCAATTGGACTCAAGTCTCCGGCTCATCACCCGTCCTGACTGCTCAGATTGCTGGATGGCACTGGGATGTCCCGGGTTGCCCACAGCCTGGCGTCTTCCTGTTCCGAGAGGGACAGACGAGTGCATAAAGGACACAGACAAGCAACAAGCGATCTAAATGCGCAATGTGCCGTTTATTCAAATTAAAAATGTAAGAGTCCAATAAATGAAATGCTGCGCATGTTCTTCATTCTATAAATATGCTAATCTGATGATCAACTCCAGTGATCATGGTGGGAGATGAAGGCCACCAGTAAATAATGTCAGGGATGCCAGGGGCAGCGAACCGGCCAGGACGCCGTGCGAGACCGGATGTGGGTCTGCGCCCACCCTGGATCACGTGGGGGCTGCCTTCCTGGTTGCTTTGGGGGCCACGGGTTGAGGGCATGGAAGCCCTACCCTGTAGGGGCCCGTGGTCACCGCCAGGAGGCGCCCCAATGCCTTGGGGACCTGTTACCTCAGCACTTCCGCCACACCAGGAAGTGCTGGGGGGAAGAATTAAAAGGGCGCCCGGAGAGCTGCCGGGAGAACAGCCGGCACTTCCGCCACACTGGGGCGTGGCCAACGGGGGAGTGTCGGAAAACACCTGGAGCTCATCCGGGAGCATATAAAAGGGGCCGTCTCCCTTCATTCAGCGGAAGTCGGGTGGAAGAGAGACGGAGCTGGAGAGAGGACTGGAGGCGGCCAGAAAGGCAGTTGGACTGTGTGCCCTGGACTTTGGGGAAACGGTGCAAGAGGCACTGGGGAGTGCACGTGACTAATTGTAAATATATTGTATAATAAACGTGTGTTGGGTGCAGGAACGATGTCCATCTGTGTGTGTCTGGGTTCAAGTCCACAATAAATAAATACAAACATCCACAGAATAAAAGCACAGGCTCCTCCTGTGTTCTCTGAGCCTCGGTGCGTCTTTCCTTCGTTTGTCTCCCTGCTGAGTCAACCATTAAGTGGCCAGTCACTGCTGGGATCCCCAAAAGCCCAGCTCCGTCATCCCAGGGGTACGTCAAGATGATCCGTGAAGCCCCCTGGTCACTCCTGCTCCTCCCCTCTCGGCCACCTCACTTCCTGTCCGCTGGCCCCCCTCCTCACACTCCTGATTTTACTCCTCGTTCTTCTCAAGCTCTCCTCTGTGATTTTCTTGCCTATTTCTCTTTCTTTCTAGATCTTTCTCGTCTTTTCTTATCTGATCTTTCTTTGTCCTCCTCAGACTCTTCATACTCGTGGTGGGCTTCACGACCGGTGGAGTGTCATTGAGGAAGGCCACACGACTTTTCAGTGGCACACACTCACGTCCACCAAGTCTGAACTGGGCTGCTTTTATTACTAAAACTCACGCAATGCCAGGGACCCCAATAGCACCTCACCGATGCCCTCGGCTCGCTCAGAGTCTTCACTTCTCTTTCTTTTCACGTTCTCCTAGTTTGGGCAGACTTCCTTCTCATAGACCAATGTCTATGTCATTTAGGGCTGGATTGTTTTGTGCCCATCGCCAGCGACAGAAGCTTTGGCTTCAACAGAGGGTGGGTGAACAGAAACGCTTTGATCTGCTGGTGTGCAAGCAAATGAATGGACAGGTAGACGTAATTCACGCTGATCATGACCTGCTGACAACTCTGTCACCAAAACAACAAGAGCAGTACATAAAACAATTAAAGCCTGGCATGGAGCATCCATTGAGTCTTGTCGGCCATTCCCTCCCGATGTCCCGGAACAGCCGATTGTTTCCCTAAGACTACTAGAGCAGAACTTATCCCAGAGAAAATAAGAAAGCGACAAGACGCGGGCTTTGTGTTCAGACAGAGAAATTCCCCTAAAGAACTTGTATCCCAGTCAAAGACGCGCGGGATGCGTGCGAGACGCCTAAGTGGGTTTATCGGTTCGCAAACATCGTGTTTGCAGGCCTCGCATTCATAAGCAAATGGGCTTCCGGCAGACGGCGGTGCAGGAGCTACGAGACCTGCTAATCATCCGGTGGGATTACCGGGTAGGGAAGCAGGCAGAGAAACGAGACGTGTCACCCTCAGGATTAGGGTTCAAACAGATCCAGTTTTCCGGCTTCTAATTCCATGCTTTTTTTTCCTTTTGCCTCTTCTAATACCCAATATGTTCATTATCCTAAAATGTATTAAAAAAAGTTGAAAAAGATCATAAATTAGCTGTGATTTGGAAGGAAGCGAATGCGACAGCACGCAAATAATACGGGACTCAAGTGCTCGGCAGACTCTCCGAGTGCCTGGCTGGCTGCAGAAAAGCTGACTTTCTGGCAGATTTTTTTTAAGCATCGAGTTGCAATAAGAAGATCAGCAGAATGGACTGAAATAATAGAATATTCATCCCCCTAATCCATATGCAATTCGAGCAGGCCTCTCTTAAACAATGCATATGAGGCCCGTCTGTATTCCCGATTTAAATAAGTTGTCTCCCCCGTCCTCTCGCTGGCGCGCGCGCCCACTAAAATATACAGATATCATTTCTGCACTGCTGCACCCACGATGACAAGGTTAGCACTTTTCCTCATTTGAAAATGAAATGGCAGCTCCCTTTAAATCAAAAGATTAAAACAACACACACTTTTTCAACACATTCCCAAGAACACGAGAGCCGTTCTCCCTGCTTTTGTAAATCTCGGCTCTCCCTGCCAACGTGTGGCATTCCCCGGCGTGCTTCACTGCCCCCCGGGTTCACTAAACGTCCTGGAAGGGTCTATAAACGCGGGGAAAACTGGACAGAGAACTGCTTCAAAATAAAATGGAATGATCGGCAAAAGGTCCAAGGACGCAAAGTGATAAAGAGACCCGGGCAGGCCTGGTCCAATCCCGCTTAGTAGACCCAGCAAACCCGTACATGATGAGGAGGAGATGGGCACAAGGCTCCTCCACCATTAAACCAAAACAGGCCACAATGGCGCTGAAGCAGCCTCACAAGGGGCAACGGGAGACCAGAGGGGCAGTTCACCACCTCCGCCATAACGGATTGTCATTAGACCACCAGCGAAATTTAATTTGTATTTAAAAAAAATGGCCACTTTATTACTTGAAACAGAGAGCTGGCACACAAGGGCACCAGGTGTGACACTGATGCACCCTCAAAGGCACTGGCACTAAATTTGGTTCCTCACCTTAGGCAAGGGGCTCTATTGTATTTGTAAAGGAGGTCCTCTGCCCATCCTTCCCTTTTCCAAGTGCCCATCTTGCTGTTGGCACCACTAATTAAAGTTTGCTACTTGGCTAAATCAAAATGGGAATTTGACCCAAACATTCTCCTCCTCCTCGTCCGGTAACTCCTGCTTTGTCCACGTTGGGAAGCTGCTGCTGCTGCTGTCCCACTGACATTTCAGAACCACTAAAACTACAGCAGCCTCCTATGGCACACATGCCAGTGGGTCACTGGGCAGGGTTGGCATGCCACCTTAGGCTCCACTTCTAGCACTTTCTTCATTTGAACTCGATATTTGTGTCAGCCGGCTTTTGGCCTCCCCAGTATTGTAGCATTCACCGACTCCATACGTAGTCCACACCTTTTAGTTCACATTCGGAATTTGTTTTAAATATGCGCCAGTTCAAAAGGTGGAGGAGCTGCCCTTAGACAGACTGCCCACCGATCGGTGCAGCCCTCTCGCCCACACACCAGCACTTAGTCACATGCTCATCTTTGACACATCAGAGGTTCACAGTAAAGTGAGGCAGACATGGAGACTCCACACAGACAACAGGCTGGCGCTGGGTTTGAACCCAGTCACCTGGAGCTCAGCGGCAGCTCTGCCAGCCACCCATTCACAGAGCAGCAGCTTGAGGAGAATAAAAACGGAACTGAGAAAACAGTCTGAGCTTGAGGGGCACTGACCCAAACGTAACGTGTACCTCAATCCAGGGAAATGCCACCTGGACCAACCATAGGAGGGACTCACATCCAATTAAGAAGAAGCCGCCACACCCGGCGCTGAGAAGGACCTGAAGCTGAAGCCAGCGGCCAGAGGATGTCATGTGACCCGAGACAGAAAGAAGGTGAAAGAAAGACGTTAGGCCTCCATGTCTGAGAAAAGTGGAAGACGTCCGGCCTGAGTGACGCATCTGAATGGGTGACAATGCTTTAATATTCGTAACCATATGGTCCACAGATTGTCATGTGACCAGGGCTGCTGCCTCACAGACCTGGGTTCAATGCACTGTGGGTAATTGGGATTCCTCCTGCATGGTGCCACTTCATTGTCATGGCGTGTCCGGGTGTGCCTGTGCGCCCTATGATGGACTGGCCCTGCTGTCCCACTCTTGCCACTGCTTTGCTCCAGGAGAGGAGTCCATACTGGGCTCAGATTGGAATAAGAAACTGAGCGGAACGCCTAAGGTGTTTCAGTGCCATGTGCCAGTTCGCTGTCCTTACCATTCAGTGCCACTGATGTGGCCACTCTTGGCTCGTGTGTCCTTGTCACACCACATCTGAAAAGAGCATTTGACGCTCAAACGAAGCCCACCCACTGCTCATTCTCCCAGTTTATAGTATGAGTGACCTTCGTGTGTGAACGACCACTGGGCAGCCCCCGCGTGCCACTCACTGTGCCCAGCTTCGCGGTCACTTCCACCAGGCCAGTGAATGACTTTACTTCTTATCTCCATTACAATTTCTGTGCAGTTGATTTATGTAGATTTATTTAAAAGGAGCAGGCGAGCCCATGGCATACTGATTCTATAAAGTCTTTAGAAGAAAATAATACGGAGCAAGATAGTTGGAGGAGATAGCCAGGGAATATGCATCACTTAGACAAATGGACATCAGCATTATTGATCTGCCTGCATTAGGCCGCCGTCTCGTGCGCAGCAGTCGCTGCTACGTGAACAGCTGCATGTTATGGCGGGACAGAAATGTCGACCGATTATTGTACGAGGCATGAGTGGGGACACACAGCGGGGTTCAGGAGAGGCCCACGGCATTCACTTCATTTGTGTCTTCGTTTTATTTTGTAAATGCCTTCTCGCTCTGTTAGTTTTGGTCTGTTGATTGATTACCGTTCACGTTACCGTATTATGTTCATGACGTATTCGCTAGCTCGCCGTCTTCAGACACTCCAGGCCTTTACGTGATTGTGGAGGCCTCAGCGCCAGTGCTGAGCCATCAGCTTGTCAACTGCGTCTGGATGTCTGCATTTTGGGCCCTGACTCTCGCTCTTGTCGTTTCTCGCCGCTGAACTTCACTCTCGTCTCAGGTTTGCCTTTCCTCTCTTTCGTCTTGTTCTGTTTTTACTCTTTTTTTATATAAATTCTTTGTTTCGTGAACTGGACCAGCGGTTTTGAATTTGCAGCTTGGTCTGTGAAGCCCACCTCCAGATATTGTCGCAGGGTCTCATTGAAGCTCTGAGGCTTTGGTTTTCAGTTAACATCTCATTTTGAGCTTTGTAACCTGGACAAATAACAAGACCCCCAACCTGTGCCCCCCACCCCCGTCCCACAGCGCAACAGGCCCGTCTGTCATCTTCAACAAAAAAGACCCACAAATGAGAAGGCAAAGCCCGCTTTTTAAACTGACCGATGTCCAAACTGGAAAGCACCCGTCATGACTGGTGAGCCGATAGAAAAGTCAAAAGATGTCAAAACCCGGAGAGCAAGACGTTCAGGCGCCAAAGGCAAAAATCGCAGTCAGAAAAGCATAAAGGGTTTGAAAGAGCGATTGGAAAAGATTTGGCGACTCAGACGAGGAAGTGAATTCCAGGAGGACCTTTGAACCCGTTGTGTCACGTGACCACCTCTGAGGACACGCCCCTAACAATGGGAATTCCAAAATGATGGCAGGAATGAAAACCAAAATGGCAGACAAAACAGTTCAAAAACTACTAACTATCGAAAGAAAGAAGAGTCACCGCAATTAAACTCAAAGAAACCCAAAAGGAGTGCCACACAAAAACGTCTACAAATCTGACCGAGGAAACCAATCCTCCCAGCCGCAAATCCCAAAACACAAGTCTCAAGAAGACCCCCAACACAGTCACGGAAATGGTGGCTTCTGCAGGAAAACAAAGGGCAGTCTGAACATCGATAAAAATAATGCAAAAATATTACGATGCAAGAAAAAGGACCCAAAAATAATTGTCGATAAGAGAGCTCAGCGTCGTCACCCAGCGGGCGATGTACTCGAGCACAGCAGGCCAACAGCTCACTCCTTCTCAGCTGTACACCCACCATCCCAGCCCCTCGCCATTTCCATGGAATCTTTTGAGACGACGCTGAACTAACGAGATGCGCCACCTCGCCCCAAGGCCACCGCTGCCACCTCAAGTAGCAGTGCCAAGAGCCGCGTGACAGAAACAGCAGCGTCGTACAAGTCGGTGGCTCCCTCCTCCGGGCCAGACGCGCACATTTCACTTGTTTTCTTACAACTGCTTAAGCCTGCAAGGTAAATGAATGCTTTGGGTAATGGACGGCATTTAGAGCCTCCTCGAATGGTGACAAATTGGGATACATTTCTGTACCAAGGAAGCCACTGAGGAACAATTTGGTAGATTTCATCAGCAGCTCTAATTATGTTGCTGTCAAGTCAAGAACAAAGTAATCCATAACTGGGGTCTGCTCAGAGAGGAAGTGGCATGCCGTGGTAATTTATGCCCGGCACACAAGCCGAGTCCCCTTTCGTATTTAGCGTACACAACACTCGACTAACAAGGGAGTTCAAAGAGGAATTTATGAGCAAAACTGCAAAGTGCCAGCCCTGGGTGGTTCATCAACGTTAAGACGGCAAAAGGGAAAAATGCTCTTCGAGTGATAACAGACACGGAGATAACACAACAATAAAAGAAGAAGAGGAGGAGAAAGAAGAAGAAGGCTGAATTACATTAAAACGAAAGTTAGAAGGCCGAGTGCTTCAAGGAAAGGTGGGATTGAGGATGCCAGGCCCAGTCCTTCTAGAATATCCTAACATCCTCAAACCCACTGACTCCACGTGGGGCCCTAGTCCACCGTTAATGCCCACCTTCACTGTGCCAGTATGGAAATCTGCACAAAGACCAGCAGACATGAATACAGGGAGAACATGCCAAGTCCATGTGGACAGCCACCGGGCACAGGATACAAACACACCACACTGGAGCCACGAGGCAGCAGCACTAAGCTCGCCATTGTGTTCATGCACAATGTGTTCACTTGTGAAGGAGCCGCACTGGGAATCCAAACTCAGCCAGTGACACTCCAGTGCATCCCCCAAAAGAAGGATTTGTAAAAACGAGTCAAGACTGCTACTCTTGGGGACGTTGGCAAGGCCAAACCTGACTAATTTCGTTAGGTCACATCCCCACCTGACCCATGACTTATTTTGAAACGAGATGGAGATGCCCGACTGTCTTTATGTATTCACCACTAGCAGGCATCGTTCTAGAGAGCGGCACTCTGGGGACTGACTGGCATTTTGAGGTGTGAGGTGACGGGACACGGTGGTGGCTTGAATGGCTTATTCTTTTGAAAGTTTCTCCAGAATTAGCCAACGGGCTAAGTGCAGATGGCAGCAGGCAGCTTTGAGTCCACTGAAGCTGGCTGGAGGAGCCGAGGAGAGGTGGGCTCCTGCTCTGGCAGCTCCACCAGGCGTGGCACAGGTTCTGTCCGAGACCTCCATCTTGAGTTGGTGGTTTGCACACCAGTCCTGCTTGTGCTTTTGAATTATAGCATTAGACAACTTTACTTTCAGTGGCCAGGGTCCAGTGTGGCCAGGGCAGGAGCCCACACTGGATGGGATGCCAGTGATTAACCGAATCCACAGGTTTTTGAGATGTTGGAGGAAAGCTGGAGAGCAGCTGTGAGGAGAACGTGTGGAACTTGCACTGACAGCCCCAAGGCGTGACATTGGGCCCAGGACTCCATGAGAAACATGTCAAAGTGACCTCAAAGTGAGAAAACATTTGAAATGGCCTTCATAACGTGACTTCACCCACTGCTTCGTGGAGGTTCTTTACAGGTGACGGGGTGAAGTGCACTGCTATACTTGATGTCTGTCAGGATCAGCAAGAGGACACCGAGGTGTCTTGGCTGTTGGTGTCTTTCATGTACGTTGGCATCACCTTAAAAATGGACGTCCGGTTGTCCTGAACGTCATCGAAGGTGCCGGTCACAGGTCCCTCTTTGTGGGACTGAAGTAAGGGTGACATCAGAGGCAGATTTTGACTTTGTGAACCACTTTATTGGAGGATAACTCCTGACTCCGCCTCTAACTCCACCCCTTCAGGTGCCATTTGCTGAGCAGACGTCACAAGAGGCACACTGGAGCCCAGAATCGTCTGCTTCAACTCTTAAGGGGACTTCGGCCTGCTGGCCTGCGGGCACTTTGAACCTTCACCTGGTGTCTAGAAGAGCACAACCTGTAAAGAGACCTGGTGGCCATGGTTTGTCTCTACTTGACCACAACCGAGGAGTGTCAGGGGAGCCTGAGCTGTAAAAAAGCAAAGTGAGCAGAGCGTCAGGAGGCAGTGGGCTGTGAACCCTACGGTGGGCTCCGCCATCTGATCTTGTAAGTCGCCATCAGCCAAATACGCGATGATAAGAGGAGAAATGCTTTTGACGTTATTTAGTGTCGCTCCTCGGCCTGCAGATGAAGCTAAATTGAGAGGAGAATGGCTCCAGTTAGCGTAATACATAAAGCCAAAAATCAATCGGTCTGTCTGCATTCGTTTCTCCTCGGAATCGGTGCTTCATTATACTGGCGAGTGGATTCTCTTCAGTTCAAAGAAATATCCAGACTGGCACTGGAGGTCATATTGTCATTTCTCTGAAACTGCAACTGACATCTTCTGATAGGCAGAGGGGCTCCGTCTGTGGCCAAGTGGGCGTCCTGTCTGCACCTCGGCCCCCTTGCTGCATTCATCACTTTCCAGACAGTTTCCAGATTCCACTTGACCATTCCAGTCTCCTTCATTTTTTTAGGGTCCATCAAGTCGTTGTCGGAGATGGCAGGCTGTCACGTTTTCAGGTTCACGTCACCGGCTCCAAGATGCCCAGATGCTTCGGTGACCTTGAGGTGCATGACATGAGGCGTTGAGTCCAATGGCCAGTGTCACTCAGGCCATCGAGAGCCCTGTGAGGTGAATGTCACAGACATACAGCACAAGGGGCTTTATATCTCAGGGGAAGACAAGAGGATGACAAGAGGCAAAGGTAAATCAGCCCGACTTGACGTGAAGGACACCCCCAGTCGCGGTCACGTGACTCTGCGTGACTTGGAGTGTCTGCGCTGAGTGACAGCGACTTTCCACATGCTTTATGTCCCCGTGTCCACCTGGGTTTACCTGCAGGTCTGCCGCGGGATGAACGGTGTGAGTGTGCTCTGGCATGGGCATGGTGTCATCAACTGGTTCAGGGATGCACCCGGGTCAGAAGTGACTTTTGCGCCTAAAGTGATAATCATGTGATTTGCGTCCTCAAGACAGCAAGCATGCCAGGCCAATTCAGACCAACAAAAAGCTGACCACTCAGGTGAGTCGCCCTCCTCTTCTTCTTCTTCTTCTTCTTCTTCTTTGTCTGAGCGTTGACTCAGCAGCCCGTGTCAAGAAGTGCGACAATAAGAAAATGAAAGTTGAGAGTCGGCGGCGCGTGCTGCCCCTCCGCGGCCCGCCCAGTGCAGGGGGAAGCCCAGCATGTGAATTTCTCGCTAATTTGGAGCCGGTGTGCCGCAGAATCAAAGCTGACAGGGCGCTGGCAACACAGAAGCTATTATCCCAAGTGAGAGCCGGCGGACGGCTGAAATTGGTTTGAGTGGCAGAGACAAAGGAGGTGGCAGAAATGAGAAAAGGGAAGAGAATGAGCGCAGGTAACGAGAGGCAGGAAAAAAGAACAATTTGTCAGAGACGGGCAGACGCTTACGGGGAAAATGAAAAGAAGGCCTTGGATCCTCGGGGCCTGGCACTTCACTCGTAGCCAACTTTGCCTAATGAGATTTATGTTGATTAATGGTGTCAATTAGAATTAAAACAAGACAGCTTTCTTCTCAGCTTGCTACGCGCAGAGATTTCCAAAGAAAACTGATAGCAAACAGCTGTCATAAAGGTTTTTCCCCCTTCATAATGCAATTTTAGCAACTTGTCAAATGGACAACAACATTTTCTTCCCATTAGCAGAACGCGTCTTTGTCAATAATGGCGGGGGTCCGTGTCGGCGTCTGCAGATAATTTCATTAGCTGAGTAACTTTACAAACTTGTCTGAGACGATGAAGACGCAATTAAGACGCTCAGTGTTGTCATCGGTCAGCGTGTCACTCAGGGCTCATGACCCGTGGAGCCGCTTGGACTGGAGGGTGGCCACCCCTGGAAGAGAAAGCAACCCAAAAGTGGGTACAGAAAGGAGACCGAAGCTAGTGGCCAGAGAGGGGGCGGTTGGACTTGGCCTGTTCCCGTAAAGCATCAGGAGTCGGCTGATGTTAGGAGAGGGCACATGGATGCCCGTGGTGCCCTGTGCCAGAGCCTCCCACATGGCCTTTCCGATTCACGGATTTCAATTTCTTCGAGACCCCGGTGAAGGCAATGAATCAAAATTGGCTCCGAGCACGGCGGCTGCTGTTATGGCGCCCCCCGTTGTGTGCAAATACGGCTTGACGCTTCCCCCTTCACCCTCTTAAGGAGAGGGCAGCTGAAGGAGACTCCACAGAGGGCAATCTGGGAGAAAAGTGGCCGACCTCTTGAGATTTAAAAGGGCAGCCTCTCTGCAGGCTGAGAAAGTAAAGGCAGCGAAGGAAGAGAAACGTCGAAAACTGCAAGAGAGCCGAGAAATCGTGACGCTTGGCATGGGGCTTGGTGCGCTTTGACAGAAGGAAGACCCACAAGTGGAAGAATGCCAAGACAGCAGGGGCAGTGTGATGGCGCTCACTGACTCTGCTCCACGTATCCTCTTTCAGGTGGTTTGTGTTCTGATTAGCGCTTTGAGAGGTGAGATGAGTTTGGAAATGGTGACATGGCTGTGAGTGGGCAGTGCGGGTGGGCCCACGGTTATTACTAAGCGTCATGCACAGTGGTGTCACCCCTCCATGAAGCTTCATTATGTCTGTCGGCCTTTCACACAGTGCACATGCTCAGTGTAGCTCACTGATGGTTGCCATTTTTAATTGGATTTAATTCATTTTCACCTGAGTGCCCATCAACTTCTACTTATGCCACTGTCCAGAAAGTGATGCTGCACTATATTATTATTATTATTATTATTATTCTTATACTAGACAAGAAATTGCATTGAGGACATGATGGATTATCAGACAAAACTCATCATGATGACTAAGTTGAGCTTGACGATGCTTTGAATTACCGAGGCCAGATTACTGCTTATTTAATTTTACAATGCGGGGAGGTCACCGCCTGGGTGACGGATAGAGTGCCCTGTGCTGCTCCGCCCACATTGGGCTCCTATTGGGCACCCATTGGTCCGTCCATCCATTCCTTGAGTTCCCTTAACCCAGATCAGTGACCCGGCCAGTCCATCAGAGGGCACTGCCACTTCCACTAGTTCCCTACAGAGTAAAGTGACGCACGGCACCCACCTGGAATGGTTAAAAATGACGAGATGGCAGTGCAAAGCGGATGCCTGCTAAAGAGCTGAGGTTTGACGGACAGCCAGGGATGCGGGCTGTTTGGGTTGATGGACAGCGAAAATTGACACGTCACAGGCTGTCAGTTTACTTGCAGTTTTTGACAGGGGGATAGAAATCTGACTGCTTGCCGGCGTGAGACAATAGATAAAGGGCTGAAATTAACAGAAGCATCTCGCTTGTTCTATTTTTAACAATCTTAGGTCTATCGGCTTCATCGAAGGAGCCCAACCGGTCTGAAAAGGAAGGAAGGAAGGAAAGAAAGGCAACCCAAACCACTCTGCAGCACTAATTAATAAATAAGGAAGGCTCCAAACCAATGTCGCCAGGCTCGGACCCCTGCGGTGGGCCAAGAAGCCCATTCTGATGATCCAATTAGGAGAAAGAGAGGAAAGCGAGGCAAGCAGCAGATTGCCAGCCTTGCCCGTCAGTTCCTTAAATGCCTCTAACGGATTACAAATGTCGTCGTGGCCATGCGTCACGAGTTCGAGCAGCTCCTCGACGTGGGACGGTCCGACGAGGGGCACAAAGTGGAGCGAGCGCGGTACGAGATCGCGTTGACGTGGATTAGAGGACAAGTGCAATTGCCTGAATGCGCTCGACTAATTTGTTTGAAATGAAAGGCATCTCGTGTGAAAGGAGAACGCGTGCTCGATTAAACCGGCGAGTAAATTACCTGGGATCCACACAGGCCATTTAATCACTAGAGCAACGGCGACCTGAGTGGGCTCCATCAGCCGCTGCCGCCGCCGCCACCGCCACCGCCGTTCTTCTGCACACCCTCGTCCAAAACGGCGCTTTACAGCAAGGGAATTAATTAGCTTTCCTCAGTCAATATTTATTTCTGTACTTGGCAAAAGTCAGCAGAAAATTAATTGGAACAGATTATTGGGAAGGGGCCTTCAAACAGATGCACGTATGGATATGTTGGTTACATATAATTACGGCACACGAGATTCCAGCAAAGGTCCGACTGGCATTTCAGCCCACAAAGCAATTGAAGGCCAGCTGGCCGGCCAGCCGGCCGGCCGGACTCTGATGTCTCGAATGTTTTGTGCTCTCCTGTAGTGAGTCGTCTCAAATTGAACGCACATCCCTGTAAGCTTCGACTGCGCACAGTAATAAATATCTAATCCCATGGTAAACACTACTTCCCATAAATAAAATCAAATTCCAGCCGCAGACACTGAGGCATCTTTCCAGGTGTCAAGCCGGGGGATTAGCCTATGCTATAACACTTTGGCATGGTGATCAAAAATTTATAACCTCAGCCATTTTCTAACTTTTGATTGTAAGTTACAAAAAAACAGAAAAGCCCAGCTCTGCGATAAAACTTGCATTTCACGTTCCATAAAGCAGTGCCACAGCGGGATAAGCATCCTCCTCCTTACTGCTGCTACCATGTGCGGCCCCTTCGTCACCTCCGTCCGTACACTGAAGTCTCCAACGAGAGTACAGGGCAACCTGAGGCAGGAACCGCGCCAGCCTGCTATGGGGCACCAGGCCAGGGTACCGGTGGCACACAAGTGAACACACGCCGTGGAGACTTCACTCCAGAGGGTGAAATCTGAGGGGCTCCATGACCCCCTGAAAGCGTCACAATTAAAACCACTTGGCATGGGGCCCAAATTTGTGTTTTTGAAGTTCACAAATTCAGAAGAAGGTCCTCCGTTTACTTCAGTCTGCTCTGTGCTGTGTCTGCCAACAGAAAGAAGGGCAAACCAGAAGTAATGGAGGAGAAAAGCAGAAAAAGAGTCGAAAGCAACAAAGAGTCCTGTCTTTCACCTAAACCATCCATTTTCAGCCACTTATCTGCGCGAGACTAAGAAGAGATGCCCAGACGTCTCTTTTCCCCACCATGTCCTTGAGGATCCTGAAGATCTGCAGATGTAATCTGCCCTGAGGTCACCTCCAGGTTGGACTCCCTGAAACGTCTCCCCAGGGAGGCATCCCAGTTAGCTGGCTCGTCTTGGGGTGGAGGAGCAGCGGCTCGACTCTGAGCTCCTCACCCATCTCCTGCTGCTGGGGTCTCAAACACGCGGCCCCTGAGGGAAGCATCTGCGGCCTGCTATGACCTACTTGAACTGCCAAAATCTACCCCTAAAATCCATTTTACTTTGCATCACTTTCCTCACACTACTGGTTCCAGTCTGGCGCGCACAATTAAAATGCCATTCTTCTTACTTACCGCAACATTCGGTGACGTCAGTTAAATGTAAACAGACGACATAAACGACGTTTGCAAATTACTTTGTAGTGCTCTTGCTGTTAATTGTACGCCTCATTGTTGGTTAAACTCATTCATGTCATCTGTGTCATTTCTGACGAGAAACGAATATTCCAGGATAAATGGGAAAATTGATATGTTGTCACGGAGGTTGGAGGCAGAGCCCAGTGTCTTGTTTGTTTGCAGTTTATCTCGGTGTTTAAGGAGTGCAATGTGCGCCGACGTTACAATACACTGCATCGAGAACAGTACAGTGTATGGTCTGGCTTTGCATTGTTCAGAAATGAATGCGGCCCGTCGTCTGGCACTTTTTTCTATAGTCCACTGAGTTTGAGACCCCTGATCTAGATCTTTGGGTCTCCACCTGTAACACGTGGCCACAGGTGAGGACATGGACATCGATCGAGTGGCACATTGAGAGCCTCATCTTTTGGCCCATCTGATGGGTACACCTGCATGGTTGCAGATGCTGCTCCGAACTGCCCGTCGACCTCCTGCTCCCTTCTTCCTTCCCTCATGAATGAGACCCCGAGATACTTCAGCTACTCCCCTTGAGTCGCACCTCATACCCGCCCCGGAGAAAGCAGAATACCCTTTGCCAGCTGAGAAATGCCAGGACCTCCGGCTTGCCCACCACTTCCTACTCGGCCCATAGTCACAGTCCGATGAAGCCCACAGGAACTCATCATCTGCAAAAAAGCCAAAATGTGATCCTGAGGTCCCTGATCTGGACACACTGTCCACTCCCCTGTCCATAAAACCAAACCGAAGCCAGAAAACGGTCCTGTAAGAGTAATAGTGAAGGTTAACAACTATATTGATAATTGACAAAATTTAACTGCAAACTCGGATGATCAGGATCTGTCGACCTTTAGTCCTGTTGCAGTGACAACCTCAGAAAGTCGTTCCATCCGGAAAAAGACACAAAGCATATGAAAGCATTAGAAAATGAAGTCTACTCCCAAAATGGATGCCAAAGTTGAATTCTGTAATCCCAGAAACGTTCTTCCAGATATGCAATGTAATAGCAAGAGCTCCAAGAGCCAAATAATTCATTTGAAACGAACTTCAGTCGTGACACTTGACCCTTGAATGGCCCTCAAATGGCCCTCCTGACTAACTACAGCTGCAGTGCCGCTCTGTGTTGCAGGAGGGCGCCGTATCAAATCGCCACGCCATTTCCACCAGTGCCTCTTCAGTTAGCACAACCCCGCGCTGAAACTGCGGTAAAAACTGAGAGCCTCACAGCACGCAAGTCCCAAAATATCTCAGAGTGCCACTAGAGAGGAAAACTGTCAAGCCTGGCTAGTGACAAGGGCAAACTCAAAATCCTTATGAATAAACAGACGTATTCGTTAAAATGGAACAAAATAAACCTCCGTGGAGCACAAAAGGCAAAAATCACAAGAATAATCACAAGGCCAAGAAACTCCACAACTAAAAGGGCACTCAAATGAACTGCAAGGCACTGTAGGGGGCCCCTGCCCTTATAGGCCCCTAGCAGGACTCTTGGGGGACCACCCAGCAAACACAAGGAGCAAAACTCAGGGATCGGGAATGAAGCAAATAACTAACAAGGGTGACAATAACATAAAGGAAAGACTCAAAAATGAGCGACACAGACATAAAACAAGAATCTGAACCCCTGAAACATAAGAGAACCGAAGAAAGGGAATACCAGTTAGCCGTTCATATAGCAGAGGGCACGCAGCTGGCTCTCAGAGAAAGGGGCGAGCGCGGCTGCGCAAGAACATCAGAGCTCAGTCGGTAAAGCGGACACAGGCAGCGCATTTCAGCCATTAAAGGTGACAAGGACCAGCAACGAGATCAACAAGAGCGGCTGTCAAGCCTGACATTCCCTACCAGTCGTCGCTGCGTGACCCTAACACTAATCTAGACCTCACTGATCTGGAGCAAACAAAGTTCACAGAATTAAAGGACAAGAAGATCAAGAAGAACAAATAAACAAAAGAAAACGGGAATCATTAACAGAAAAAACAATTTACAAAAATGAACAAAAGAACTCAAGAGCCAGCAAGCCGTGGCACCCATTAGGCACACCAAAGCCACATTTAAAATGGTGTCAACGGTGTGATGTCATGAGCCATAACCCTCCAGGTGGCATGTGGTAATGGTCATAAAATGGAAGCGTATATCATCTGAAACAAAATGGCAGAATGATAACGTTATTCCACAATAAAGGAACTGGCACAAAATATGTGCGGGTCTGGATTTAGGCCATTCTGAAACCTGAGAAGAGTCATGAGCTGCTTTCCAATTGCCCTGATCGGCCACTCCTCGGTCCCCGTCCTCCCTTGTCTGCACTTACCTGTGGCTTTGCTTTGTATTGTATTGCTCTTCATCTTCTTCTTCATCTTCTTCTTCTTCTTCTCTTGTCCTTTCCCATGAGTCAGAATCACTGCCATAAATCACTCAGTGTTCTTCAGGTGTACAGCAGGTTATAGCCCTGCAAATCCTAAAGTGGCATCAGCTTGACCAGCGTACCTCCATGGATGATGCACAGGAATCCACCACACCAACCTCAGTGGCCCAAGGGGCGCCCCACAGCACTCATTGCTTCTCTGATTTGCTGTCAAGGCCTGATTGAATAATGACTGCGCCCCCCACTGGAGAGGATGTCACTCCAGATGGCTTCTGGGTGATTTACAGTCTTCATTTGCGAGAGAGCAGCAGGGGTGTGGCCATCTGTTTTGGATCAAAAGTGAACTTGACAGAAGTTCTTAGTGGGGAGGCCATTTCCTCTCAGTGCATCATGGGGGCATTTTAACATCTCAAGGATTTTCTTGATAAGAGCTGAAGGAGCCCCGGCCTGTGCGGTGAATCCTGGGCCTGGCCTGGCCAGTAGCACACGTCCGACTGAGACGTTAGGTTTGAAACTTTCTTGTCCGTCTTCAGCCATACTTTCCTCTTCGGTGTGGGGCAGAACCCTCTGATGTGCTGGTGGGTGCCAGTCAGACCAGTGCCTAGGTTGCATCGCCAGACTGGTCACTTCCTCTGTGGTGCTGGCATGTTCTCCGCACGTCCAGATGGATCTTCTCCAGTTCTACTCCCCAAAAACACTTAAGTTAATTGAGGGCTCTGAAATGGCCCGCTTTGTGCGAGTGTCTATGGAGGTTCAGTGCATTGGAATGGCGTCCCGTCCGGAGTTGGTTCCTGCTGGTGGGAGTAGATGAATGGATTTCTTATTATGAGACTGGAAACGTCCGGCCACCCCGACCTATGTGGTCCGATTCAGGGATGTAGAGAGTCCAAGTAAAATGACTGGAAACAGACATGGGATCAAATGGTGCCGACTGAATCCTGTCCGTAATAAAAGTGCGGGGCTGTCGGAGTAACGCAGCCAACAGCGAAGACCAGTGAAGCTCAGAGACACGGGTTCAAGCCCAAGTCCTGCAGAAGTCATCAGATGGACAGGACATGCTAGGACCTCTGAAGAAACTCCAAGGAGATTCCCCACTGTGTCGCTAATGTGCAGGGAGACTTGGGAAAAGGAGACAAGAAGAGGCCATTAGGGCCGTGACTTGTAAACATTTGTCATTCTCCTAAATTGGCCACTCTGCTCTGCAGATGATGACGCTCATGAAAAATGAAAATGGATTCGAATGACGAATGAACTTTAGTCTGCTGCTATTTCTTATAGCATTCCTAATTTTTATTTTCACTCAGATGCCATTTTTGGAAGCAAATGGAAGCTGCATTAAGCCAACACAGACAAATGACCTCAATGTCAGGGGCATACAAAGAGAGTAAAGATGAGAGCGGGCATGGAATGAGGTGCCATCAGGCCAGGCGAGGTCAAAGGTATGAGGAGCTGGAGGAGAAAGTCATCTGGGGCAAGGACCAAGGACCATCTGGGCGTGGGGGGTCACACGGCTGAATGAATGAGTCACGATGACTTTGGACCATCTGTTGGCCGCCAAGTGCTTATGGGGCTACCACGGGGTATCTAGCAGGGGTCTGTAGCTCCCTCACATCTCCGTTTTTCATAGAGTCGAAGCACTAAAAGGCCCTTCCCTCACTACAAGTCTACAAGCCACAATGAAGAAGAGAACTTCGCTCTTAATGTCGATCGCTTACAGTCACCTGCAAGAGGTCCGTTTGGACGATTCCTGCTAATTAAAAGTCCGCAGCGGGCAGCATCATCACCGAGTGGGCTAAGTGCAGTGATGAAGAGCATGAAGAGTAGTGACGTGGCCATCTTGTGTCCTTCACATCATGGTGGACCTCCTTTGATCTCAGACCTACATGGCACAGGCCGAGGCTTTGAGGGTCTTTGACCAATCAGACAGAAGCAGACAGTAAGGCCCCAGTGCGCGCGCACACACACACAAAGATCAACACAACCCTGTTTGTAACGCTTCAGGACATCGGCTGTCACAAACAAGTGGCCACAGGCTCCAGCAGCAGCCCAAACACTGGGTGACATACTGACCACAACAGCCAGCGGCCCACAGACGAGGGACACGAGGCAGACCCAGGACGGCCTTACGACACTAGCGGAGCGTCCACTTCATAAATGACTAAAAAGGTGCATGTGACCCAGAACGCCACAAGCCAATGACAAGCCATAGTGCAGTCCCATAATTTAAAACGCGACAGGTTTACGAATGCCGCATGTTCTTCTCTGCTCAGTTTTCCCGTCCCTTTGGTCCTCCGCTGATCGTCTCTCTGAAGTGTCCACAGCCCGGAGAATCCTGCTAATTTACAAGCCAAAGAAAGACGACTCAGAACTGTTGGATGTGGCATTTGAGTGACAAGGACCTCAGAACATGAAGCTGAGTCAAAGGACTTGTCTTGTCACAAGACGTACTGAGCCTGGAAGAAAACGTGGTGAGAAAACAAAGAAGAACTCAAACTCAAACCCGAGGCTCAAGATGCTGCCATGAGCAGCCTGCCCATCTCCTCTACAAGATGGAGGCCAGTCGAAGACGTCCAGTCAGGCCTGGCTTTTGGTTCGGGTGTCTTTCTACGAGACATGGCTGAGTCCAGTGACACGTTTAGCTTCTCAGAGCCATTGGAGATGGAAGACGACTCACTGGACATTGAAATTGACACGAAACCCTAAATGAGTGCCATCGCCCAGGCAATGGTGGCAGCGTGTCCAGGGGACATGCCACTGGACATGCTGCAGGTGACACAATTCTGAGCAGCAGTCCAGGGTCCAAATGTGTCCGGGGGACTTGTAGTTATTAATTGTTTTGTCGTAGTCCTGAGTCATTGAGATATGCTAATCTGAAAGCACCCCAAGGGGACCCCCAGCCCCTTATTTATGTATAGACAGGTGGAAGGGAGGGTCCCATACAGGACAAGTTCCAGACACGGCACAGGCAGCGCTCCACGTCCTGGTGTGGCACACTCTTGAGTCTCATGGTGATGCCTGACGTGTTGAGTGCCCATCCAAGAGTTTGACTGGACAGTTTAAGTGTGACAACGTCTCTCTGTAATATAGCGCCTTTCACATCTCCCCAATTACCGACCCAGACCTGCTCGATAAAGTCTAATTGACTGTTAGGCGGCACACCGTGATGATGGCACATTCGTTCAGTCAGCTTGTGCTCTGGATGTCTACTGATGTCCGAGACCCCCACAGTAAGCTCCTTCAATCAATATAATGCCTTTCTCTTTCTGCAGGGCAGCTTGGTGGCGCAGTGATGGCAGGTTTCCAATCCTGCTGCTCATTCTCCTTTTCCCACCGATGCCCAAAGACGGGCACATCAGCTACTGACCTGTGCCCCCCATTGCCTGAGCTGCCTTCATAATGAGCTCTTATGCCCCCTGCACCCTTCCCGTATTCCTTCCAGGAAAAACGCGACATCTTTTATCAGAAGAGAGCTTTGTTTGGGTTTCACTGCTGCCAAAATGTAGTTTCAGGATGGCAAAGGGACGACCTTTCTAATTTGATCCGTTGGCAGCTCTCACTCTATCACTTAATGAACTGTCAGCAGCCAAAGCAATAAAGCCTCCTCGGAATCTCTCAGCCACTAAAATGAAAACCTTAATTAATTAGCAGGCTTATTCCTTGAAACCTTCTTTTATTCTGACAGCGGGCGGTGAATCAAGGGGTGAGCGGCGAAGCGATGTGACGAGCCCCGTGGCCCGAGGGTGAGGCCAGTGCAGGTCATTTGGCACCTCACGATGGCAGTGAGCTGGCCAGTCCCCTTCTCGGAGTTGTGGAGGTCCGGCTGCCCACCACACGACTTGCTCCCTTGTTCCTTGGGTCTGCAGTTCTTAGTATGAAGCTGCACTAAGCGGGTCATTTTGTGGTTTGGTGGATATCCTCAGGCGTGGCGTAATACAAACGCATTTAGTGTCCTTCGGTGGGTACCAGCTGAGAGTGGCAGTGGCACCTGAGATAAAAGAGCATCTCGTTACAACAATAAAATGTTCAGGATTTACTTTCTGTTTAGAGCAACAGGGCTGGCACACAACACAACACCCTGACCCTCCTGTTCCCTATGGTGCCCCATGGACAGTAGTGGTCACCCATGTCCACCATGCAGTCTGTCTGCGGCTGCCCACTTCAGAGCATGAAACGTTTGCACATGCAGGTAGTGGGAGTGTCATGGTGGGCAGCTGCTGCCATTGCATACAGGTAGGTGTGTAGTGGTGCCCTGTGGGCACAGAGCTCTCCAGATTTCAGGGCATGCACATCTTCAGGATATTTACTCTTTCAGCCTTCTTGAGCCCAGTGACCGAGGCCAGCAGATGGGCATGGGGGCAAAGAGACAGCAGCATTGACTTAAGAGAACATTTGAATGATTTCTAAAGCAGTCGAAACCTCAGAAATACAAAGAACACAGCGAAAGCAGGCAGCCAAGAGGGGCTGGGGGTCCATAACATTGGGTTACAAAATGATGAGGCAAAGGCAGGGGGTCGTCTGTTCACATGGCAGCTAAGTCAAGGCGCAATTGGCACCCTCGCCGTCCATTCACGCCTCAGCAGTGCCAGCACATTCGGCGCAGGGCACAACATCCTCACCCTGAGCTTTCCGGCCGACTCCCGCAGATCCCACATTCGATAAACAAGTTGTGTTTGCTAACTGAAGACAAACATAAAACAGCAGTGGCCGGAGACCCCCCGAGCTAAATTTTAAATATTTTTTCTGAACCCAATTAAAAGCTGGTATCTGTTTACATCCGAAATGCCAGGCACTCTGACCCGCATCTGCTGGCATATCTGAACCTTTGATTTTAGCCAGACACCTGACTCCTGGGAACAAGAGTGACTTCTGGTGCGTTATCAGGGAACAAAACGGCTTTTAATGTAAACTGCCGAGAGAAGCGAGATGTGTAAGCAGAGAGCGTGACGTGCGTACGGGCGTATTATGCACGTCGGCCGGGTGCCCCTCGCGCCCGGGCGCACACAGGCAGGCTGATATGGACGCCACTGTAGCGGGATGTTAAATCAGATCAGCAAACACTGCTACACTTGTTATGTACCGCAGTTATCTTCAATAAACCATTTAGGAAAAACTTCCTTCATATCAGAAGAAAAGCCACGTCGTGGTCCTCGCTATCAGCCGATCTCCCTTTTCTGGAAGGTCTGATAACGCAAAGGTCGCCCTTAAAGCCGCTAGAGCTAACAGAATTAAAAGCCTTGGGCTGCTGAAATGACAACAAAAGCTCAACGGCGAACTCGTGAATGGCCCTCAATCCCCCTTTGTTCGCATTGCGTCGCCACCTGAATCAAGTGCTTGACCAACAATGCGCCACATTCTTCTGATATCAGCGCAAAATGGACGGCGACACGAGAAGAGTCCGACAATCTGCTTGATGAATGATCACCGTGATCTGCCGCTTCTGGACAGTAGCGATGTCCATGGAGGTCTCGTCTGACCACACAGGTGGGCTGAAAATGAAATGGCAGCGGCAGTGTAACTTGGGCTGGCCAACCAACAACATGGACGTAAGCCCACATTGGCTCAAAACCGCCCCTTGACCGGCGCTCGCTCGTACGGCCCACCGTTACCCGCCGCTCCGCCAAGGCCCGGTAAGTTGGCTCGCACGCCTACCTGATGCTCCACATCAATTAGGGGGCCTCTCTCAAACAAATCCTTTCCTGTGGCTGACACCTTATTAGGACGACCTAAAACGGCGCGCTAAGTAAGTAAGAGGCCATTAATATTACATATCAGACGCCATTGCCGGGCCGCAAACAAATTCCTGCTGCATTCCAATTAATGCGTCTCTAAAATAAATAAATAAAATCTCCCCTAACGACTTCCAGGTTGCTAATTTCACAGGCTAATAATAAAAAAGGGCATTGCTATGCAAGAACGGCCCCCTTTTATCGCGCCGGCATGGCACACCAGAGAGCCGCTGCCATTGTTCACATGAAAGACAATTAGACCCAGGAACATCAAACCTAAAAATGACAATCTGCTAACCAGCCCTGGGTATTGCCGCATTCTTTCTCTCCATTTTCTGGACTGATAGACAACAATTCTCCAAAGACCCTTTTTTTCCGAAAAGAAAAGAGAAGAGGGCTGAGAAATGCCCCGACTCGCTGATTTATGCGTCTCTTTTCAGAATTTATTAACCTGGCTCGTGCCAACTGCGGCTCCGCCACTTTTACTGCCTCGAGCTTGGAATTCACCACGCGTCGGAGGGCATGCACTAATCATTGAGATCACATATTGTCCTATTAAAAATAAAACAACAACCGGCCGGGCCGGGGGCTTCCATGTTGCAAGGAGCTTTACTGGGACGATCCCACCGCGGTCTCGTGTATTTATTCTTCATGTCAAAATGTGTCCGCGACAGCTTCTCTGGGTTTTCACACAAATAATTCATTTGTTCAGGCAGGGAAGAAATATCTGGAAAAGACGCGTTGGGGGACATCGCCGGGGTCTGCGCCTCATTTCCTGCTTCGAGATGAACTTCAAAGCCACAAAAGAGTTTAAAGGCCATTTTGGGGATTAACAACAGCACAGTCACCAACTTTGACCACCAGGGGACCCCAAATACAGAGGACCCTGTGGCATAGCTGGCCTGTAAGGGGCCTGAGGATGGTGCTTCATCCAAAGGAACGGACTTCTGCCCCCTAGGTGGCATCTACCAGTGGTCACACAAGTCAGTTCCTCATATGAGAATGAGCTTTACCAGGACGGTGTTGAGTGGAAAAAGACGCTACATACACAGTAAATGTTCTGGGACAGGAGGCCACCGCCATGATTTGATTTGAATTCCTGAGAGAACCCCTTCATCTGCCAGTGACCATGCTGTAGAAATACAGAAATAACGATAAAGCACCGCGAGATGGTGCACATGGTAGAAAGATGCTATTTACAGGCGGCGTGCCCCCCAGTACTATAAGGTCCTCACAAATGTCTCCACTTGAATGATTTGGGTTCCAGTGCTGGCAAGTTCTCCAAAGATGGCCACGTGAGTGACTGTGGCACTCAAAGAATTGGCACTCCACGTAGAACTGGTATTGAAGACCCCCTTGAGGAGTAAAGAGGGTCAGAACCTGTCCGGTCTTCTTCTGCTTTACATGGACACCTCTTGGATGTTCAGGGGAGTCTTCTCAAGCCCTCTTCATCCCCAGTATGACCTGCTCATACACACCTGACCTCATGAGACGTCATGTAAGCGAGTCACTCTGTATGGCACCTTGGGTGAGATGACTGATTTTCATCTAGTTTTCTGCCCACCTTTGGGAACCCAAATTCCAGGACTTTGCTTTTTTTTTTTCCTTTTCTCTGGATTCCCCACCCTGATTAGAATTAAGACCCTAAACTGCTGATGTGCCCAGAGACGGACTAGACTGGCATCCAAGCTGGGGGTTGCCACCTGATCTGTGATCCTGTAATTGATAGGGCTGGCCATTCTGGATTTTAATTTGAAATTAGCCAAAAAGACAGGTTGGTGATGCCATAGTTAGCAGGGTCTCCATCCACGCTGGGGACCTGGGCTCAGTTTCCAACTTCAGGGGAGCTCCTTAAGTGCCCATGAGAGTTCTCTTCTCACGTCCCATTCAGCAAATTGACAATTCCAAGGAGGCCTGGCATGAGTGACAGTGTGGTGGCCCTTCATGGTCCTTTCCTGCCTCGTACGTGATGCTGCCAGGGTAAACCTTAGCCAGCCTTGACCTTCATAACATGGATGGATGAGTGGATGAATGACGGTGGTGGGCACAATGTGGGAGGAAGACAAGCAGAGCGAGCAATGGCATGAAGAGGATGCACAATGAAGAGTGATGCAAATCCAAGGGCTGAACGTCGAGTTCATTTCTCTTTAGATGCAACGGGAACAAACAAGAAAGCCAAAGCATCTGGCGGGCCGAGGTGCACCTGAATTCTTCGAAGAGGATGTGTTTTGCCTTCCCAATACGGGACGATGATGACAATCCGAGAAAATAAAAAACACCTCACCAAAATGGCGTGAAGGCTGCCCGTTTCCTGCCCGTTTCCCTTTGATTCATTACTGTTTAGCTGAATTGCAGTAAATTTCTCTTCTATGAATACCAAATGAAGTTGTGGGAATCATCGAGCCGGAACGAGCCGTAAGCGCGCTGCTAAACGGACAGCGTCCATCCATACAGAAGAGGGGTTGAGGAGGAGGAGGAGGAGGACTGCGCGTCACATTCTGTGCCATTAGCTGACACCAAGTAGCGCGGCTCAATCAAAGAACTGAACACAGGATGTAAATGAGGGCTTCCTTTGAAACTCTGAGCTCGTCAGAACCACAAATTCAAACCGCCCGACTGACAGAAGATGTGATGAGATGTGAAGAACCCACTAAACAAGAAGGTCGCCTCCTTTCGTAGGTCTTCTCGGAGTGACGTCGTCCACAAGGGGAGGCTCGTGCCTCCCAAACCCACCGGACGACGCCTTAGTCGGCCTTTTATCACTGCTACTGTGAAGGTGCCGGCCAAGAGGCCACAGCAAAGGTGCAAAGTCCTTCAAGGTCCCGGGCGCTAAAGGCGCTCGCTCGGACGCTCGGCAGCGTTGCATGGATTCATATCCCCATTTCTGAATTAACTCTTGCCTCCGAAACCCAACCAGGGTTTGATTGAGAGAAATGGAAGGCTAGAAATAGCGCCGATCGATAGATTTGACCGAGAAAGTGTTTGCATTCTCCTGGGTAGAGATCATCGTGCGCCTAAGTGGTCGTGAGATCCGATCCTCGGCCACGGTGAATGGAGTGGAAACTGGATGCCAGCGGAGGGAGATGCAAGCGCTAATGTGGTGAGGTAATGTGGTGAAGAATAGAAACGGGCAAAGAATGCAGCCGCACTCTGGAGGAGCTTAAAATAAAGGCTGTTTCCATTTCAGCGCGCCGGGCAGCATGCTCAGCCATTCAAGACTTGCAGCACAGCGGCGTAAAGTACCAGGGTGGGGCACAAGGGGACTGAGATGCGATTCGAATCCCAAACTCGGCGCAGTCGCTCCATTTCAGTGTTGATGACATCTAAAGTCTGGCCCACACATTTTGGACACTTCCCGACGTCAATCAAGGCCACCAACGTATGTCCTGTCGCCTTGGAGACAGAATTCGGAGGAGTTAAAAGTGGACTTCTTACCTGAGCGTGCTAATCGCCCCTCTAAGTATGAGCAACAGCAGGAGAAAGACGATGGCGATGACAACATAGGATCAGCCAAACCATTACAGGCGGACCTGGACAGAACACGTCAAACTGTGAGATGTGAACACACGATGGGAGGTCAGAAACTCAAATGTTCACCTGATGAGGAGGACCTGGGGTTCACGGTGGACTCGCAAAACTAATAGGATGTCAGGTCCTATAGGGAGGTCTAGTGAGGCCTCGCCTGCAGTGCCCTGTGAAGGTTGGTCTAACGTAACAGCACCGGAGAAAGTCCAGAGAAGGAAGGATAGAGCGCAAAATAGACAACAAACAAATTAGTCCCAGAGTAAACCTTGGCCTTGAGGCCTTCCCCCAAAATCGACCTGCACCTAAAGACCCGACCTGGACACGAGCCACCCAAACACACACCCCGTGATGCCAGGTCCCTTTCTCACGCTCGCCTTCTCGGGTAATGCCAGCCCATGTGCCTATTTCAAGAACGGCCATTGCCAATTTATCCGGCTCATCACACTTCACTCCCGAGGAGACGCCAATAAACCGCCACCATGGTGGGCTCCTCCAACACCTGTGCCACCTGCTTCACCGCTCTTGCAGTTTGGTGATATTCTGGACAACCACAAGGGGGAGCAAAAAGGACAAGTGCAATTGAAGGACCTGCTTAAAAATGTCCTGCTGAAGAGACAGCAAGAGCAAGAAATGTTCACTCAGGACCCGCCATCTTGGGGACGGCGGTGGCCCTGCAAGTTAAAAGGCACTAAAGGGTCTTAAAAGTCTCATTTTAAGGAAACTCAGATGAAAGAAAAAGAGCCAAGTTGCTTACACGGGCTTGGGCCAACCCAATTTGGCATGCAAAGACGATTTCCATCAACTTTTGGGCTCTTTCTGCTAAGCAGGCGTTGTACTTTACCTTTTATTTTATGATTGATTTTTTTTTTGATTTATTCAGCTTTACTTTTCGAATAATTGTTCAATATTTTATGAATTTGATTTAGTTTGTTGTTGCTGGTTCTCTAATGTACATAATATAAAAATATAATCCTTGTCTTGCGGTTTACTCCCCAAATTTCCATCCCCGTACAAATAAAGGGAGGATGCGAGTCCTCTACAGGGCCGGCTGCCCTGTTTTCATTGAATGAGCGGTCAGGGGTCGTCAGGTTTGTGGTGAGTCGGGACCCGTCCCGGCAGCGGCGTCCGCTCACTCCGTTATACGAGCCGGTTCAGGGCCGCCATTCAAACTTCACTGCACGCCTTCTAGGAGGGGCTGACAGACGTGGGGAGAATGGACAGCAGCGCCCCCTGGTGTGTGCGTGAAATTAAACTTACACCCTCTGATTCTGCCACTACTCAACCCTCCATTTAGAACCCTGGGTCAGGGAAAGCCGCAGGGCGCGGAGCAAAATGCGTCATGGGGAAATGTTTGCAGAAGTAGCTTTAGGTCCGTGACCTGGCGCACTATTTTCATCGAGCGCTGAATGGCACACAAAGTGCCAGCCAAGCGACGGGCCAAGGTCTGCCGGGTCTGTCTCTCAGGCTGGCCTTCTGCCTCGAGGCTCCTCTCAGCCGCCCCACGTAAATGTACTTTTGTTTCAGGAAGAGATCTGATGCCCTAAATGGCAGCCTGTTACGGGGCAAATGAAAACGTAAGGTAAATAAGAGCAATCAGAGATAATTTGGTTCTCTCGGCGCTTCTCACTTTGCCGGCGTATTTCAAGTTATCTCAGGGGTCCTATCCTCTTTAACAAGCCGGAATGGATTTCACGGAATATTACTTAAGCCGCCGCTCTTTGTGCATAGCACAGGTTAAAATGCTACCTGGAGGGTTCAAAAAAATTACATTTGCTGGAGACGAGACATTATGAAATGTTGAGAAGAACTCCCTGAATTACTTAAACCAAATCTCCCAAACTGTCGGCCAATTTGAATCAAATGAAAGCCAGCGCTGCACATTATTGCACACGCGTGTCAATTAAACATGCAGACGAGGGATTCTCGGGGGAGCTGCGTCTTATTCGAATAAAAAGGAAGGAAGGAAAGGCGACTTTGTGAAATCGGAGGGCCAGCTCCATTCTCCGAGGCTGCCCGGGGCCTTTGGAAGGCGAGCGGTGCCCACTCGGGCCCGTGGCAGGCTGGCTGGCTCATTACTTCATTTGGTGATTTATAAGCAGAAAGCATCTTTTTTTAACCCCCGATTCTTCTTCTTCCCCTCTTATCTCTCTCCCCTGCTGGGAATGGCGAGATTAACAAAGTAAACTTGGCTTTACTTATCACATTGTGCTCAGGAAGCTCTATTAGGAATAGAAGATGAAATAATTCGAATGCTAATGCTGAACTTTGAGGCCTAAACATGGCAGCGATTTAACAAGCCCCCCGCTGACGTACAGGATGTACGAATTTCTGAAACGCAAATGAAGGCCTGGCGACTCTACAACCGACTCTGGGATTCCATCAAATCATCGCCCTAAACAATAATCCATGGCGGTGGGGGGAAAGGCGACAAATACCGTAAGAAGGTATTAAACGGCAAATCCGCTGTGCAGCTCTTTAACCCCGGCAGCTGCATCAAAAGCAAATGCCCTGCGATCCATTAGCGGCCACGTCTGGGCTTCTTCTGCACCGCGAGATGAGCCGGGACGCGGCCCACGGAGCGCTGATCCCCTCGCGCGGCTCACACTCGATAACGTCTTGCCGACGGTGCACTTTTGACGCTCAGCACAACCCGATGACTTTTCCTGAGCTGCCAATATCATCGCTGCATGCTGAAACCGAAAAGAGAGCAGAAGACAAAGTCCAGATAAAGCGAGCCGGTGGCACCAGGATGTCAGGTTCGACTCCCACCTCTGACCTACCTGCCACCCTTGGGAGTCGCGTTGCCTGCTTGGGCCGCCATTTAAACAGTAAAAATAAATGGAATCAAGTGCCCTGCATGTCTTGGTGAAAGGTGCTATATACAATTACACGGTCACGCCACTTGAATGCCCTCCTCTGAATCAGCAGGGTGCCCGCTGCGCCCATCATTCTACATTTCTGTGCTTGAGAAACACTTTACAATTAAAAGGCACTATATAACGTCGAACGACAGTGCCAGTTCACAGTCCACCGAGCTGGGCACCTCGTTTTAACTGAAGCTTTACCAGTTAAAAACTGGCATGGACTACTGAAAGGCGCTATATACAACTGCCTTGTCGCCATCATCAGAGTGTGCCACTTCATCTCCTTGTGCTCCAGTTATGCTGTAAGTGACCTGGGATGACATTCATAACTGACAGGCGCTATATACTGTTACGTTATGCAGCCACGTTCATTCAGCCCCCTAAGCTGCACCCCCAAGTCACCTCAAGCTCCAACTGCACTGGGGTTCTGCATCTGCAAAACGCTTGCCATTCACCACTGAAAGGCACTATATAAAGCCATAAGGTTACCAATGGAGAACGTGAGCACTGCCACCTGTGCCACTTCTCACACACTTGGCAGTAGTGTTCACTAATGAAGGGCACAGGCCCCCACGTCTGAATCACGCGTCGTCACTTTACCTGTTTGTGCTGAAATTGTCTGAATAATCATAATAATCATAATAGTGGTACCAAAGTGTACGATTTGTAAACAAACAATCCTCAAGGTGGCACTGCCCCCCTCGTCCCATGGCCACCACGCCAGCCTTCAAGTCCTAATGTCCACTTCACCTGTCCGCGGCTCAGTTTGTAAGGAGAGCGTGAGTGTGGAGACACCTGCAGCCTTCTTTATGAGGAACCTTAGAAGAGAACTTCAAAAGGGCTTCAAGAAAATGGAGAGTGACAGCGCCTTCATTGGTATTCGGCGTGACGTTACACATCTAAACTGCAGTCTTAAGAGTTTTTGAACCGTTTGTCAGGGGAGGCTGATTGTTCTTTTCTTTCAGATCTCAGTTTTAAGACGTGTTCCTCATTTCACTTTCCAGTCCCCCCTGCACGCCGCTGGCCCGCTTTGATGGAGCAGTTGCAGCACATAAATGTGAAGCCGAGGATGGCCGGGGTCTTAAAGCCTTGAAACCCCGGGGGGAGGGGGGAGGTGGCACGACGGAGACCCGGGCTCAATTGGCAGGACCACTATATTCATTTGTGACCAGGTGCACACCTGCAGAGGCCCAACACTCTTCATACCCTGCACTGAACTGGTTAGGGAGCGGCCCAGTAATGAGGGCAGCCGTGTTCTGAGCCCACTGGTGTCCCCCCATCAGACTGGCACCACACTGAGGCCACACCCAGTGCCACCAGGGCCAATGGTGATATGGGAGATTGGGGTTGAGATGTTAAGGATGTTGGGCAGCGTCGCAGCAGTCCATGTCGACCAGAAGGACAGTGCGGGGACCTTCATGTGATGCGTCAGAAGAAAAAGACAAAGCAGAGGGATGGCACTCGAAGTGCCATGGCGACCCAGCTGTCCACACGACTGTCCAGTGCATGCCGTGCCATCTGCTGCCTCCTTCTTCATGACTTTCTTGTGGGCCTTTGGCCATATTGCCTATGTCCATGTCGTTCATGCCGCTCGTGTTTCATCCCATTTCCGCAATACAAGAGAACCTTACGAGCCCCCCATCCACGCTCACAGTGAGATTTGACAAGACCCCCTTTATTTGACAGAGCGCCCTCCAGAGGCAGACCTCTAATGGTCACCTACCAGAATGACAGCGCGGTGACTGTGGGGACAGGCTGCCCACGAGATGATTCACCAGAGGGAACAGCATCTAATCCCCACAAAATGGCGAGAGACGGACTTTACAAAGTGGGATCCAAATTCGCATTTTCGTGTCTAATCCTCTCCTCCTCTCCGAGCGGCCCAAATGAAGAAGACCCCGCTTCGTTTCCACTCGGTCATTTGTCACAGGTGCCTCTTCATCAGGTTTGGCTGAATGCGGCCCGCTGCTCGGCCTCCACGTGCCCGCCGTTCACAAAAGGCGCCCTTTGAAGTGCGGCCGAGCCCGAGCCGGCGTGTCACTGTTTATTACAGATAACTAATGCTCTAAGTCTTTATTTACTTCTATTTATTGCCGTTTTATGGAGGAGGTCACCAGAGAGTGGCTGGGCTGCTTGTCTGCACGGGCTCTTTAATCACCGTTAGTAGGTAAAATCGTCTGTGACAACTAATCCAAAAAGCAGATTATATTTATTTTGGCGACAGCGCCTGGTAATTCGTTAAAATCAACAAAGCCTTTTCATTAGCCCCCTGCTGATGTCCTCAAAACAGACATTCTGCTCCTCTCAAAGCCCAGAGCCGTGCACGTGCTGCTAAGCCGGCGGCTGGCGCAGGCCCACGTCCCTCCCCGGTGGTGCCGACGTTACCTGTTAGGGGCGGGGGTTGGGGGGGGGTCGTCCCGCTACTGCACATCTAATCTGCCTCCAATCAGACTACTTAACATGAGAAGAGAAATCCAATTGCCGAGCTGAGGCGTCGGTGCACGGGGACCAGCCGCGGTATGAAAGGCCGCATGTCCCCTCCACTTTGTCTGAACGCATTAAAACAATCAGCGCGGTAAGGCAATCATGTGGACAGGCGGCGGCAGAGTGAGGAGGAGGAGGAGGAATGAAGGACTGGGAGTTTGACTCAAACTTGGGAGCGACCGGCGTGTCGATCCATCACAGGGCACACTCGCCACCAGTTAACATGTGTTGACTTACATACATGACTGTCAAAACACCAGGAGAGCGTGCCAACTCCACACAAACAGACTTTAACGTTCCCGGTCACAGGGGCAGCAGTCTAACCCAACATGCCCAGATGTTCCCCTCGTAACCTCCTTAAATGGAGGCATTCCCAGCGCGACTGAGAGAGATACAGCCGTCTCACCAGTGTGTCCCCGGGTCACCGTGAGGTCTCTTCCTGGTTAACCACGCCCCCAAACGCCACCCCAGGGGGCACCCAGGGGGTCTATGTGAATGAAGCCATCAGGACCACAGCAGAGATGTGATCCTGAGCCCATCGAATGGGACGCCCTCCAATCGAGCCCCGGCAGAGTCCCATGCCCACCCAGGAAGAGGCACAGAGCAATGGCACAGCAGTCAACCTCGGCCTAGTCCCGCCGGCAGATCAGGGGTCAGGCCCGCTCCCCATGTGCTGTCGCGCCTTTTGATATTCTGCTCTTTTGAACAGAAATCCTCAAGCAGAATCCTTTTGCTTTTCATATTACAAGAACTGTTTACTTGAGCAGCTCATCAGTTTTTAAAGCTGCATTAAGCAGTCACTCTGCATTTGTTGTGCATGAGCAGTCGGCCTCCTGCGCGCCGAATCCACCAAGAGATGATATCCATTTTCTCCTGCAATTTGGAAGTTTTAGAGGCACTGAAGCTCGGCGATGATATATTCTGTCTTAAATGAGCTGAAAACTGTCCTCGATTTGAATTTCAAAACGCCGACGGAGATGTGGCCGAGCTGCATTTCTGCTTAATTCCCTGCATACATCAGTAAATGAATAGATATGTTCACCAGAAGAAGCTTCAATTGTGTTAAAAGTGGAAGAAGAGGCTGTGAAAGGGAGCCAGGTTAACAAGTCCGCATGGCGGCGCGTATCGGGAGAAGAGACGGACGGGCACGCCGCCGTCGCCACCGAGACATAAATTAACCCGCCACGTGTCGTCGCCTGGTATGTCATAATGGACGTGGCAGATAAATTACACGTGAGTAATCGGCTCTTGGCAATATTAGCGTGTTTACAGTGGGCGTTAAGGTGTTTTTTAATAACTTCTCTTTCTCTGAAATCACAATGTCTGTTTTAATCTTGAAATGGATGGCACATTAATCTTTGGGGGAAATCTTATTAAAATGCAAGGCTCTAGCTGGAGAGAGTTAACCGCGTTACTTCGGTCCAATGAATCACAGAGCTAGAGGTGTGACTGACAACTCCTTCTCTCGAGCCGCACGGAGACGTGACTGTGACGTTAGTGTCGTAAGGCGAACCTCCCTGTGCCCACACTGCAGCCGGCAGGGTCAATGTGACACAATGGCGTCGGGCCGCTGTTACGATGACCTCCGGAATATGGAGAGTGGTTCGGCACCATTGTGAAAGTCTCTGGCCTACACTTTCAGACTCTCGCAAACTCTCGATAAACTGTCGGGAGGGGAGGACAAGTCGTCTGGACCGGCGCTTTTCAACCTTCGTGGCTTGTGGACCAGCAGGCAGCTGGAGGAGGAAAATAAAATAAACGTATTCACTCTGCATCATCATAACGTGTCCAGCCAGTGGCTGCAGTGGGAATCCAAAAGTCCGCATTTACTGACAAAAGACCCCTTGGAGTTTCGAGTGTCCAAAATCGAATGAGGGGAGTTTCCCCCTTAGAGTTTTTATATTTAATGACATTTGTTTGGTGGCCGGTGGGTCCTCCGTGGAGTTTTGACTTTGAGTTTTGAGGGTCCACATTGCCTAATTTTAGATTGGAATGGCATGAGGTTGCCCCTTGGAGTTCCGAGCGTACAGACAGAATACAACGCCATTCGTTGTTCAAAATGTTAACTGAAAAAACTTTCCCATTGACTAAAAAACATCACCAGGGAGCTCACTGACTCTGGCAGACTGGAAAAACTTTAAAGGGACTGGTACCAGTCTGCAGACCACCGGTTGGGGAACACAGTGAGACTCTCAGGTCCCTCAAAATGCATCGGAACCACCCAAATGGCATCACATTTCATGATGTGCCACTGTCCCTTCTGGGGTTAAATTTTTTGGTCACCACTAGAGGGCAGACCAGAGTTTTGGGAGGTTTTAGGGGGCCTGTGAACCCATAAGGGTCTCAGACGTGCATTTAAACAGCAGTCCCCCTGCCAGAGCTGGAGGGGTCTTGTTGGGAGGATTCTGTGGATTTGTCAAGGGTGACAGAAGTGTGGGTGGCTGCCCTCAACACTGAGGACTGTAGGATTTTGTGGCTTTGTGCTCAGCTTCCCTGCTTCTCCCACCCGTATGCCACTGTACCTCAACAACAAATGTAATGAAGAACAGGAGGGTGGGTTTGAGGGTGCCATGTGCAGGACCCCTGGGGACAGCGGAGAAGCTGAGTGCACCACAATGATTGAGCGGCAGAGGAGCATCCAGAGCCCCTGATTCTTAAATAAGACCGCGCTAGCCCCCTCATAAAACCCACCAATCGAGGACAATGCTAGCCTGGCCAATGTCACCAAAGACATGAAAAAATAAAAACAAACACAAAACCAGAAATGAATTACAAAGATTAAATCAATGAACGGGTCAACCACTTCAGCCAGCATCGGACCCATCTAACCCAACTGCCAGGTCCCATGTGGTGGGGGTCACCTCAGAACGGGTTGCCAGCCGACCACACTCCTAGCAGCCACTGGCTGAGCAGACCCGCACGTCTCGGGATGACATCAAAGCCCCCTCGCCTGTAGGGATGTCTGTGAAGCACACCTTTCTAACTGGCAGCTATTGCTCATTACGGGGGTCCGCACTCGACAACCGGGCCCATCTGCTTCTGGTGGGCATCACCCTTAGTAAAGTTTCTTTTTTCTTCAATTACCAAAAACAACCTGTAAGCAAGAGCAAGGACCGCCAAAGTTTGAGGCCCCCTGTGCCAATGCAGTTAGGCGCTGTGATGCATAAAGAGGCCGACCAGTTCTGACATTAATACACGAAATTCAAACTCACTGTCTGCTTTGAAGACACTTAATTGGGTTCACTTTATGGCATTCAGACTCTTTTATGCTACCAATCAGTAAAAGAGAAATCGATTTTCTGGACGTACGCTTCGGCCTTTTTCAGGTCACAGTCTGCCTCCTCTGGCTGGAAAGAAGTTTTTCTCTGTAAACGCACTTCACGGTGGGGTGAGGCAGCTGGCAAGAGGTGGGCACCTGTGTGATAACGGAATGGTGAGAATCCAAGTCCTGACCCATCAGGACTTGTGAAAAGACCCCAGTGGAAAGTCTCAGCCAGATGGGAACATTTGGGTGTTCACTGTCTTGTCCGGCTGATGTTGGTGGTTCTCCCTGTTTAGCCCCCCGGCACTGGCAGTTGCACCTACTTTGATAAATTAGCCATAAGTCGCTTATGAGAAGCTGCCAACTGGATGCTCCTCACTCACACATCGCTTTATTCTGTGGCTGTAAAGGAAAACGAGTCATCGGTAGAAAGGACACATCCCAGACCGGCCAGCAGGAGGCGCCGTAAGCGGCCAGTTTGTCCATGTAGTGGAAGGCATGCGGAGGACACTAAGTGCCATAATGTTAGTTCCCCAGCCCACTAGTGGGCAGCAGATTTAAGATAATTCCACATTTTGCAATGGAGTCTGGGAAACAAAAGCTTAAAGTGAGACCTCCTGCGCCCAGGCTGGGGATCACCGGGACAAGAGAAGGGGACAGAGCAGAGTTGGGGTGTTGGGGTCAAAATCTTTTTGGGACTTTAGATCTTCATCTTCTTGTGTTGGCGCTGTCATTTAATAATGTTATTGTTTTTTTTTGGGGACGTCATCATGCCACCATACTGTGGTCTTGTTTGTTCTTCTTTGTAGCTGCAGTTTGAAGTCAATCAATACCTGCAGTCACATGACACATTATGGCATCATGCCCCGCCCATTTAAGATGGCAGCTTGTAGTCCTACCTGGTTCATTTGTGCTGATAAGCGTCTTCATTACTGTTTAGACCAGTGACTTTTGTCTGACATTTCTGTTTGGTTGTTGGCTCTCTTGGTCTTCAGTTTAAATGGCTGTTCTTTGACCTTCTCCAGGAATGTAGTCTTAATTGTCCATTCTGGCCTATTTACCGCTCTTTTGGTCACCTTAGTTGGACAGCTTTCCTTTCGATTGGTGCACTCAGCCTGTTCCTGGCACACAGGCTGGCATATCATATTGTACCCGGCCGGCTCAGCTGGCAGGTCATCAGCTCCTCCAATCTGTGAGCGGGCAGCACTCGTGGGTGTAACGAGGCCAGCAGATTCCTCCATTGAATTTGGCTTACAAACCTTGACTTTTAACTTGAAATTCACCAAGAGTTACAATACTGAAAATGGAGAATTTCAATTCTACAGACTTTCACAGGGGAGGCACCACCATACCTCACACTCTGCCTGCAGTGAGCCCGTTAGCGTTGTGCTGTTGGGCTTTCAACTAAACAAGTCATCTTCTATGTGGACGTCAAAAGAAAACCATCGAGCGCATTTGTCCATCCAAACATTGCACTCGAGCTCCAGCCTCACTGGGTGGGCACCAAATTAACAACATTCTGGACTCAAAGCTTTGCCTGTCTTGGTGTCCCAGTCCCTCCTAACCCATTAACAGCTGTGTATGGGGGCACCCAGAGGGGCTTAAAGTGGAGAAGGACAAACAAACTCTAATGGGCTTCACCTCACTGCTGGCACGTAGACTGGAGGAATCCCAGCCCACCACTCTTAAGTCAGCGGGTTCTAAACTACGTGAAACTGGAATCACTTAGGGGGCCCATTCAGAACTTTTTGAATATATGGCAGGACTGAATCGATAACACTTTAGGATAAACATTTTATAGGGGAAGAGGACACCCTGCCTTTCTTGCTCCTTTTACAGAGTAGCTGTGGCTGCAGGCCCCTCTCTCCTTCTCTTGGGTGGGTCGAATTTTACTTTGATTTGTTAAATTTGAGTTGACTCTGTGCAATGTTATCTGTTTCTGATTAAAATCAATTCAAATATTAAATTAAATAAAATACAAACCAGCGGCTCAGGGCCTGCCCTCTGCCATAGAAACCCGGGACCCCGAGGCCGTTTAGGGTCATCTATCAAAGCTGCATCATTATAATGATGTTTATTTATGTAGAAGTTATCAGTAACACTTAACAACGTGCTTTACGCTACACTGGCACTGCAATACGATGAGACACCACCGATGTGTCATCTAAAGCCAATTCATTTATAATAAAAATTAAAAGATCTGCACCTTCTGCTTCAGCATGTTGGCGGGGGCCTCTGTCCATCCATCCGTCCGTCTGTCCATGTTTTCTATAGTGCCTTTCATTTCTGTCTCTCTGTGGCGATGCGTCCCGGGCGGGCGACATATTTACTCAGTCTGTAACTATTTAGAGATTTTTGGCTGAGTTTCTGTGAACCAAAGGGCATCAATTATTGACGAGAAGTAACGCGATGCTTCCTCTGGCAAGGCAAATCTGCCGGCCTCTCTGGGGAGAGAATCAAAAATGAATTAGGCAGAATGTTTGAGTGTGTTTGAGTTAAACACAGCAGCGGGCAACAAGGCTTCCACAGGCTTTAAGGGGCTTTGGGGCCTCACAAGACCAACGACCGGGCAACTCGCTGCTCCTCGCCACCCTTGGAACGTGGCATGGGGTAAGGCGCCACTCCACAGCAGGGCACATTCACTGACCCTGGACCAGTCCGTAGCACGCGGGTGTGAGACAGTGGGGGAGACCGGAGTTCCTGGATGAGAACACAGAAAATCCTCTGAGCCAGTAGGCGGACTGGGACTTGAATCGAGAGCTGTGAGGCAGCAGTGGTGTCACCGTGGAGGAGAAATGCGGTCCATTTAAACCACCCAGACAATAGTCGACATGGACACACATCATCACTTGGGGGTACTCGGCCGTGCCGGGTTCAAACTGCACCTGCAACCCAAGCGGCAAAGCCTGCCGTTAGGCCCGTTTTGATGTCCTTGGGAGATGTTCATAAACCGCCTACAAATGTAGCTCTCCTTCTTCTTCATCTGTAGATCTGCCTGCTCGCATGTAGGGAAACGCTGAATGGCTTTGTGCTTTTCTCCTAATATTTCATGTTTCTGTTGCTCTATGGCTTTGGTCAGGAAATTGGGAGTTTTGTAGAAAAAAACTCCACAAGTGAATGGGGGAAACAACCTTTGATTTGTAAACCAAGAAGGATACAAGAAGATACTTTATCGACAATGCTCACTAACACAAAAAAAAACTCCAAGGAGCCCAAAAGGCCCCAATGAAGGTGTCTTAACACAAAAGGCCATCGAATCCAAAGAGAAGGGGAGAAGCAGAGGTCAAAAACCCAAAGAGGGCACAATAAAAATCCCAAGAGGGCTCACCAACACCACCAAAGCACATTCAATGAACCACAAGGGACTCAAAAGGTTGGGGGTGGTGCCAATGCCATGAAAGACAGGTGACCCCCGCTTCTTGGGGAGTAGTACCGTGGGTGAATGTGTGTGTACCCACGCATCCTGGCACCTCAGCCCAATGCCAACCCGTATTTACAAAAACAAAAATTGGAGCCTTTTGCACTTCTAGGGGGAATGATGGAGAGAATACAAATCCAATGTTTAGAAGCAGACAATTTCTGCATAAATAAAAACATTTGATTCATTTCTACTTTATACGTTTCTCTTAGATATTGAAATGGCTCACTTTTTAGTGCCAGTCATCAGGTGTGCTTCTTTGTATACTCTGCCCTCGCGTCACTGGACTCCTGTGACACCAAGAGACTTGAATCTGCACCCCCTCATGCCATGGGACACGGAATTCTCTCACGTGTGAGTAAAGCAACATCATGTAAAAATGAATTTAAGAAATATCAGGCCGAACCTCAGAATATAAAAGAGAGAAAAACAACTGATGGAGGAAAGCAGAAGAAAAGAAAAGCTCAGTCGAAAAAGTCACTGGGCAAAATACACATGGAGTTGGTAAAGTGCTGGGTGCCACAGACCCTTGGAATAAGGAAGGCCATACTGGTGGTCAAACATCAGAATGCGAACATGAAGCCAACGCAGGATACGCTCCGAACAACTGAGTTATCCGCCATTTACGCAGTATGAGGTGTGGGACTGAATGCATTGCTGTCCAAGATTACAAACCTTGAAATCTGCAACGGGGAATCGAGGGTGCAAATCCATTGATAACCAGATTTAAACTGGTATGGGGCGGGGGGACTGGGTGCACCTTCTCAACTCTCCATGACCCTCAAATGAAATAAGTAGAAAAATAAAGATAAAGCTCATCCTCTGCCACCTGCCATCGAAGTTTAAAATGAGCCACACTGTTGAAACAAAGCCACCAAAGACTGAATGTGTTCTGATAGCTCAGGTTGAAAAGCGGAAAAGGTGCCCACCTGAACAAGGACAAGTAGCGGGAAGGAGACTCGGGTCCTCACTCTTGAGAAGAGCCTAAGCCTGGAAATCACTGCCATCCAAACCTGAGACGCGTCTCACGGCTCCTGTTCTTATAATTGTATTATAATTGGGCTCCCAGCGGGCCTAACACACACTAACTAAGCCTGGCCCTCCAACGTAAGAAGCAAATGGAGCCCAAAAGGCTATAAGAACTGTAAAGAAAGTTCATTTTAAAAAGAGTTCAAAACAAAAGAAACAAAAGTTGCCATCAAATGGCCAAAAAGCATTGCTTTTCAACGCATGATTGAAGCACGTCCAAATCCAAATCTAAAGAGCAAAACCGATAACAAGAGTCGAGAAAAACAGAAAAGTCAAAAATACAAAAGGGAATCCAAAAGGAGCCAAACAACACAAACTAAACAATAATGCTGGGGGTCTCAGATCTTACCCAACAGCAGCGTCAGGTGGTCCTGCCCCACTAGGTTCAACCTACAGAGAACAAGGCAGACAACAAGAAGGACCACAGAAAAGTTGCATACAAAACTAAAGACAAACAATGAAAACAACAAAAAAGGAGAAAGTAAAACAAATTTCACAAAAGACAACCGCGGCACCATTTATGTCCAGTTGGCCATTCAGAACGGCTTGGTAGCCGCCGTCGTTGCAAACACCAACTCAGAGTCAGCCCTGCTGTCTGTTGTCGAAGCTGGAGGTAAAAATGGCTGAACAGAACCCAGTCAACCGGTCAGGCTGCGTTGGATCACATCCTCGATGCTTCGTTTTAAGAAAAACTCCCAATGAAGGGTGCAGCCGCTGAGCTGCTGATGTTCAAAACAAGAAGAGGAAGAGGAGGAGGAGGAGGAGCACTCGCAGAGTCAAACCGGTCCCAAGATAACTATTTGAGCCCACTGCAGTTGTGTTATCAAAAAAAGGAAATGAGAAAAGAAATTAAAATCAGCCCGGAAAGAAGCTGCACACGTCAAACAGGTACATGAACCCTTAAAAGAATCCAGAATGGGCGAGAGCCCACCTTCCAAACTCAGGCCAGTGCAGATGCTGCAGAGCTCACCCCACTCTCATTCACATTCACATTCAGATCCACAATGACACTCCACTTCACTCCACCTTGCAGGAAATATTATATCAGACCAAACTTTACCGTGATGACAGCAAACTGACAAAAGATTTAAAGGAAGAAACAGGAGAAAGATGTGAAAAAGAAAAAGTTCAAACTGAGGGAGCCATAACAACGGAAACAAAATGGCAGGACAAAGTCAGAGAAACGAAGCAAAATTCCGAAACTGAAAACAAAAGCAAGGAATTCTCTAGGAAGGTATGTTGTCGGCAGCTCAGATAAAGACACGGTGAAATAAGCGAACATTTCAACCCGTTGCCACAATTACCACACAGGTCACGACCTTGGGAGACACGCCCCCTGAAAGCTACACAGGCCATGGAAGCAGAGCTGCAGCCATCCAAAAAGCACACAAGGTAGCCACGAGGATGGAATCAAATTCACAAAGAGATACCGGCTACATGGAGAGGCCGTTACGACGCTTCCTCCACTGCTTACCGTACTCTGTTGGCATAGCAGTGAATTCTTCTGGCCTTACAAAATCTTTTCTTCAATTTGATTAATCGTAGATATTCTTAAATCCAACAGCACACAGCTTTTCGCTTTACGTGAATGAGTCATTAAATGACAGAAAGCATTTTCCACTTGAGTAGCAGCCATTGTTGACTGCAGATTCCTTTCAGTGTTACTCATGGAAGGCGACGCCACACTGTGCTAATCCTTCTCGAAACCTGCAATGATATAAAAAGACGGTAACCAGCACTCATCGTCGACAGGATGCCAGAGGTCACAAAATCCTGTAGAGTCGGACTGCTAATGTGCTTGGAATGGTTGGTCAAAACGTCATCGAGTCACACGTGGATAGCATCAGACACAGTGAGATTCACACCAAACGTCTCGTGTCACCATTCTTGTATTGTCATTTATAGATCTCGGCCTTCAGGCCATCTTTGTTTGTGGTTTTATAATCATCAAGAATGCTTAATCTAAATGATAAGACACCTTTTCAGACATAAATATTAAAGTAATAATTGAAAAACAGAATCCCTCTGCTGAAGAAAACTTGTGAGTCTAACAATACAGGATGAATCAATTCATTGATGTCTTCCTCTTCTAAACCCACAAACCCCAGGAGCCTCAGCCTAATCCAGCAGCATAATGAGCAAAGCAGGACTCAACCCTGGTGGATGGCATTTATTTTAACACAAGGGGGCCTGTAATATGTGGACTGCAAAAAAATCAAAGCAGAGGCCGGGAGAAAACGAGAAGACTCGTTCACATCTCTTTAATGAATTTTGGTTACCGATATAAGTTCTGCCTTTAGTCTTTTAATCGTTCTCGCTGGGGCTTGCTGGATCAGTTTTGAGAAGAGTTCTCATTGACTATTAAAATATCAAACATTTGTTTTAGCCTAAAAGAGCTGCCATTAGTGTTGGGGCCGTACGTTGCCAACAGAATGGACATCGACGCCGTTATGCTGAGGTGTGTGGACATCAAGAACGAGGCTTTCTGGGATATTGTCTCTTGATCTTATTTAAAACTAGGGGGCTCCGCCCCCAGCTCGCTTCGCTTGCCCACCCCTGGGTTTGGTTAACCGAATATACAATTTAAAGAGATTGTTAGTTTCGTGGGAATTGTTACATAGGCATTATTTTCACTTTTACTTTAAAACTTTTTTAAAAACAATGCTTGTCCTTTATTTCCGGCCCCGGGCGTGGTTACATCTCTGTCTCGCAGGACGTATAAAGCCGCTTGCGTTATGAAGGGGTGGGGGTGCGGCTGAACTCACGCTAAGGAGAAGCGGTCGGATCATCCGCTGGCTTTCTGCCGCTGGCAAGCTGCGTGTTTTGCTTGTCACTTATCGTTGTTGTAAGAGCTGGGAGCAAGTTTGGCGTTTGTATCACGCCAATGTTTTTTTGAGCCTTTCGAGTTCCACTGCTTTCATAATCTCTAACCTGCTCTGCATGTGTATAGTGCCAACGTTTTTGAACGTCTTTATGAAGTTCTACTTTGTCTTTTACTCTTTGTCTTTTAACTCTGAGCCCGATTGGACCTGCTTTTTTTTTTCAGGCTGTTCCGGGCTGATTATTACTTTCCTTATTTTCTGAATTTGCACCTAGATTATTCTTTTTCTTTTTTTTTTCTCTACAACACTTTTGGGTCTCTTTTCTCCGTGCTGCTCTTTCTTCTTCACTTAGTCGTCGACGTTTCATCTAGAACGTATTGTCCTTACAGGCTTTATATGCTCTGAGAGCCCTGGATCTGCGTGTGCTCAACGCCTTTACATGACTGAGTGTTTTGCTGCCTGTGGTCTTATTTGATATTAGTTGTAAGTTGGGCGTGCCTTACAAGAATCTCATGTTGTACGTCTTGTGAGACGGTCCTGGGCAATCTCTTGGCACAAAGCCTCATGTGTAAGGTCCCCACGAGATGCTCCGTGGCCAATCTCTTTCGTCTCGCGGGTCTTTTAAGTGTCTTCCGTAATCTCCACGTGAAGATCACGTCTCGTCTCCCTAGTCTTTCCCTCCCAGGATTTTTTTTATAATAGAGAGAAATTACATTTCAGAAACAAGGCAAGAAAAAGTGATTCTTACTTCAAATTCAATCGTGGCCCTCGTCTTTATGACCCGCACTTTTTATTTCATTTTGTGTTTTTTTTAACTTCTGGGCATTTTTATTTTTTGCTTTTTGAATTCTCTCATGTCTACTGTTGGTTTGCATTTTACTATTTGTACTGACTCTGAAACAAGACACTATTGTAATGAGACGGGCCAGAAGATGAGACGTAGTCATGCCAAAGTTTATAACCCTAATCCTAACCCTAAATAACCCTAACCCAATCTCTGAGCAAATCACAAACAAGGCCCTAAAATTCAAGTCAAAATGCGAAGCTGAGGGTCTTAAACCACAGACTCAACACTCAGAGTCTCCAGGCTCGATCCGCAATCTCGGATGAGGAAGTCGTAGACGCTCTGACCTTTACATTGATGATGTCACTTTCAAGATGGCCGTGTCCATAAGGAAACACCATCCACTAGTAGTAAAAGGACACAATATTTTAGCTACTTCAAGTAAATTTTTATTCCCAAAATAAATGTGGAAATTGAAGTCTGCATGACTCAAAACCCCTAAAGGTAAAGAAACTATTAAAATAAAACTAAACAGCCATAGGAAAAAAAATTAAATGAGAATGAGATCCTAAGACTATTTAAAGGCTTCTCTGCGTTTCCAGTATAAACTGAGAGTTGCCATCTAAATGCTGCTAAAAACGCATTGGGCGATTAACACACAACCTGCCAGAAATGGTTCAGTTTAGGTTTGTTGTAAAAGTCACTTTACAGCTTTCTGCTCACACGCCAGGCTCCACCCCACTCATGAATATTGATGAGTTACCGCGGAGTGGCGAAATACTTAGAAACCTTCCCAGTTTATTTGCAGCTTGATGTTGCTTTATTCACTAGATGGCAGTGTCCCGAGTGTCATTTATCTCGTAACGCGAGAGGCGCTCAGGCCTAACCGTTTTTACATTGAAGTCCAGGCCTGAGAGATGCGTCACATTCAAAGTGGATAAAATTATAGAAATAACTTCAAGAGGAGCTGATTTATTGTATATTGGGAACAGCAAAGGTGACACAAACCTTGAAGATTTAAATTTCAGTCTTAAGATGCACAGAAGCAAACATGGCTCTTACAGCACAGATGAGCTGTAACCCCATATCCGTCTCTGTCATTCTGTCACCCTGTCACTCGTTTGCAGCACAATCAGCCTCTTTGTGCACCACAGAAGCTGAGCCCCCACGGCGCAGCACTCAGCTGCAGTTCCCTTTCTGATGCCATCCTGTGTTTGGACCCGTTGGGGCAGCGCCACCGGTCCTGTGTCACTAATGAGGTCACCTTGATGACGGCCGCTCTTTACAGTAACTATGTGCAGGTAATGCGGCCCTGAGCTCTTTCTGAGAAGTGGAAATGCTGAGGACATTTGCTCACTCACTGCGTATAGCGCAGCCCTTACAGAACTCCTTTAATTTACTTCAAGCAGCAGGAGATGTGAGGTGGCATCTGAGTGCCAATCAGACACAATACACAAGATGAGGAGCCTCCTGTTTTAAGTTTACAAATTTGACAAAGTTTTTCAGTGGGAGAATTTCAAAACTCAAAATCAAAATATCCTGACAGATTTGCTCAAGGTATAAGTGTTTCTACACACTTGGTCCACAGAGAAATGAGTAGCTTTGTGTGGACAGACAGACAGACAGACAGACAGGGCCATCACAGGAGGTGTTTGTCACAGTATTTGTGAACGCAACTATAAAGAGAAAACTTAGCAAAAGCCCAAGGACTTTGAGGGTTAAACAGATGAGTGGACGGAGGACTACGGGGGTCCGGGAGACCAGCGGAAAAACCAAAAGTATAACTCGAGCTCAAAGTCAGACACTGCAGCTATTAGTCCTTTCTCTGATGCAATGGCAGCTTTACTGTTTTGTAAAAAATCCAAAAGGTACCATTTAATCGATTTCATCTTCTTTTTGTAAATTATGTAATAATCAAATGTCAGAGAATTTGCAAATGTTTCATTTTTAGTTAAAGCCGTGTGGCTTTTCCCTAATAAATCCAGGGTCAGGTTGTCTTTAAGTTTGCTGTGACTTTCCAACACATGGCACACGGAGGGAAGTGCGCTTCATTGATAAAAATACAAACATTGAAGGTTTCCAGCTCTCAAATTAGCGTAACATGCGCTTTACTCCATCAGTTTATTCATTTCTTGACTTGTTGTTTTCATGTTCCCAAATCCCAATGGAATGATGCAAATTAAAACGAGGAAGATCAAGAAACTTTGACTGGGGGCCATGCAGCCTGAGAGAGGCAAACAGCTAATTAATGTGATAGCACAGCCGACAAATATTACAAGGCGCACAGCAGGAAATAAATACATAAAAATAAATAAATAAATAAAAGCTCAATTTTGAACCTTGCAGTGGGGATTTGTGTTGTTTGCTGAAGGGCGTCAGCTCCCACGGTGCATTTTTCTATCATTTTACTTTTTTTCTTTTTCTTTTGTTCTCTTAATTCACCCAAGATGGCCGCTTTGTGGTGACATCATGGGGCGTGGTCACAGAGTGCAGTGGGTGTGGCAATGCAAGTTAGGGTGTGACATCACGGCAGCCATTTTCCCCCTCTATAAAAGCAGGCCTCAAAGCCAGGTATGCACTCAGCTTGTTGGCTTCATTTTAGAGAGCAGGGAGGTTTGGTATTTTAAGGGAAAGGTCAAAATATTTTTTAATACTAAATGAATGTAATGAGCAAGTTAAAGAGTAGTTCAGCAGCAAATCAAATGCAAATAAATAAATAAATAAAAAGAAGGAAAAAAGTTGTTGTGCTGTTTCTGTCAGTGAGTTTAATGTCGTTTCTGTTTGCTCTCATGCGTCTTGTGTGGTTTTTGCCTTGCAGCTCCTTATTATTTATTTATTTTATTTAATTAGATTTTTTATTTTTAGTTGCTTTGATTCAGTAATGGAGTGCTGGCTGAGCAGCATGGCTCTTGTGTGCTCTCCCTGGGCCTGGCCTGTCATATGCCATGTCAGGTCCCCTGTCACTAGGGGGACCTCGAGGGTCTCTCTTGTGAGTTTAGTTCCAGTTGATCCTTAATAAAAACTCTTTGTTTGAAGGGAGATGTGCCAACTTTAGCAAGAAGGTCAAAGGGCAAACTGATACTCGGGCCAGTTGAGAACATGTGGGGTGTTTTAAAATTTTAAAATTTAAATTTACATGTGCTATCTTGTCTTTTCTGTTTCAATATAAATCATTTAAGAACACCGTGACATCTGAATATGTAAAGTAAGGGAAGAATGACAAGAAAACAAAGCTGAGAATTATTAAGAAAAGCAGCCAGTTGGAAAGGTGAATGGCTGGCTGCATTTTAGCCACATAGTGAAGTGGGGGGGGGGGGGGGCGATGAAAAATATGAGAAAAGGCGAAATGCAGCACGTGAATGGGAGCGATTTGTGCTGAAATATCGTCAGAGAATTGCCTTCATAAATTTAAAAAGGAAACGTCAAAGTAGTGAACTAGAAATGCAGAGCTAACAGGTGGATTTAACGTCTGAAGAAGACGGCTGAGCCATTTATGTCTGAAGCTCCATTTGTTTTTATGCACAGCTTTATTTTTTTCCAAACTTCGGAGTTGGGATTTGGGGGGTTGCTGGGGGAGCTGAAGCCTAAAGTTGGAAATGGCAGAGGAAAAAAAAAAAGCATACAAAACCTGTCACTAAGTATAATGGCATCTGACTGCCTTCACCTTCACCTTTCGCACAATAGCTGGCACACAGTTCTTCTTTTGTTTTTAACTTCATGTTGTGTGTGTGTTTTACTTTTTGTCACTTTAATGCTAAAGGTCATTGTTTTGAAGTTTAACCTTTGGCCATCCACTCTCTGTGTGAACAAAGAGCTAAAACCAGCTTAGTGAGCCTCCTCAGGCCACCACCACCACAGCCCCCCATTATGAAGTGGTCAGCTAAACAGAGCAGTCACTTTCATAACGAGAACCGAAGCACAGCTGCCACAGTCTTAGCCGAACTGACCATCACCACCTCGCCAATCGAGTGGCTGGACAGCTGGCAGTCAGCGGGTACCCAAAACAAGGCAGGATGTAGCAGCCACTTGGCCGAGTGCCTGACTTCTTCACTGAGGCTGGCGACAAATGGCTAGTGGAAACAAGCCAACTGAAAATGAAACCAAGAGCTCTGCCAGACTCCTCCTTGCCACTCAAGTCGGCTCCAGATTCACGAAACTAAAGTAGGAACAAACGTCACAGTCCTTTTCATGACTATGGTAGACTCTTCTTCTTCTTCCTCTTCCTGATTTGTTGGAGGGCTCATCTGCCCTACCGCCACAAACCAAACACCAGCTGCAGTAGTGTGCAGGGGGGCGCCCCCCCCCCCACCACCCCCTGACCAAATGGTCTCCAGGGTGTTAGGCACCAATGAAATGGTGACACGTGCCAACTCCATACATGATGCAATGAATGCCAAGGAAGACCCCCAAACCAAGAAAACCCCCTCCAATGGTTGAGAAGGTGTGAGAACATGGGATGCAGATTGTGAAGACAAAACCTGCACACGATTGTAACCTTTGAGCGATTTATCACCAAATGTGACACGTTTCATGGGTCTTCTCTTCCTTTACTACAAGAGCTACTGTAATTCTTCTCTGCTAGCCCTTGTCCTTCTGATCAATAGCATATCACATTTAAAGTTGTAACCTTTTCTTCTACCACGTTCAGCCCTGATTTTGATTTACTTTTGCCTTTCAATGTGTAAAGAATTCCAAATCAAAGCTTCCCAGCAGCTCAGAATTTGAAAATGTTGCCCAATTTCTGGCACTGCCATGAGAGGCCTCCTCCTTTTCCTCCTCCACAGCTGGTGAGATGGCCCACCATACATCTGAACAGCTTGCTTCGGCTTCCAAGCAGCGGAGGAGAACTTTTGAAAAGTTCCCTTCCTAACACTCCATCGCTGCTCATTGTACAGGAAAAGGCGGATTTCTGCTGTTCTCGGTGTCGTCATTTGACGACCTCCAAAACCAAACTGGGAGGTCAGCGACACTTCTATATAAAACCAAAGTAGAAGGGCTTCTCGCTCCTGTCTATGGCGAGAATCCATAATTGTCCAAGTTAAATAAAGAGACTTTTTGCAGCAAAATCTCCTGCAACACAAGAGATATATGCATATTTATCAGGCCGAGTTGATAAATAACCTACCTAGAGGATTCCTGACAGCACTTCGAGGCGGGAGATACGATGACCATAGAAAGCAGGCGAAGGCAGACATAGTCGCTTTTCCCAGAGTAAGACGAGGTATTCGATGCACGTAACAATTATTCATCCATCTCGTTTGCACTAAAGGCATGGCAATGCAATTTTCGCGTTATAATCAAGACCATATGACAAAAGGCAGGGCCATTAGGGACCAATTTCGAGTGTTCTCTGCAAGACAATGATTTTCGAATTGCACTTACATATGCTGAATAGTTACCTCTGCGTGAGTGCACCTGCTCTCATTTATGTAACCCCCTGTTATTTTTCCGGCTTCTGGTGAGAAAAGTCTTTCTGCTTTGGAAGAATGTCTGTCTTATTTGGTTTATCTGCCCAGGAAATAAATGAAGCTAAGCGCGCCTCCTGAAACGCGAAGATCTAAAGTGTGCTTGAACCTGCTTGTAACGTTTAATCTCATCCATTGGGTAAAATGTACAGGGCTGAGCCTGCCGCCAAGGCCACGTTGGGCGAATTGCAGCACGGCAGGCGCTCACCAAAACTCCACGTCGGCTGTAAGGAGTAGGGACAGTCAAGCGGGTGGCCGAGGGCTTTACTTGTGATGGAAGGAAGCGTAATGCGTAGCCTGCAGGATGTCAGAATGTGAGAAGTTTATACATAATGGGAGGTCTGAGACTTGAGAGAAGGACCTGGGCGTCCCAGTGGACAGCCAGGCAGTGGGCAGCCGCTATTAGAGTGACGACTGGGAAATTATAAAGCACGCTGGTGTGTGCAGCACAAGGTAGGGAAGGTCATACTGCAGCTGTGTAATGCCACGCCTGCATGGTCTCCATCTTACAAAGAAGACATAACAGCACTAGAGTCCTGAGAAGATTAACTAGGCAGATTCAGGAAAATGACAGTGGGGAAAAGAAAAACCTTCATGGTCGAAGCAAACCGAGACTAAGAGGTGGCATGAATGAAGTGTTTAAATTATGAAGGGAACAAGTACAGGGGACCCCATTTGTAGAGATGGACACTAATTTAGGGCAAAGTTCACACAAATGTGAGAAAGTTCTTCTCCACTCAGAGAACCACAGGCCTACCACTGCACTTCAAAACAGGTCATCCACCTGAAGCCAAGCCGGTTTGGGCCTGGCCAGTACTTGGATGGGAGACCACCTAGTTAGAGCTTGGGTTGCTGCTGGAAGACGTGTTGGGGAGGCCAGCTTACCCTGTGTGTGGATCCCAGTGCAGTGACTGGGAAGCTGTACTGTAAAAATGGTGCCATCTTACAGATAAAGTGCAGAAACTGAGCTCCTGACTCTGTGGTCATCAAAAGATCTCTGGGCATCCTTCGTATAGGGTGCCTTCTGATGTCCTCCATGGCCTGGTCATTCTGGTCCATTCATCACCTTTCATCTTCAACTGGCCATCTCCCTCACCCAGTGATCATACTGACACAAAATGGCTGCCATTGCATCTTCCAGGTGGGTGCTACACATTGGCAGTGGTTGAAGTGGCGCTCCACTCACTGTGTAAAGAGCTTTGAGTAGTGAGAGAAGTTCGATATAAATATAGCGAATAGTAGTGCGGTGGCCAGTGTCTGGGGAGGGGAGTCTTCAAAATTCAACAAGCTTGTGAGTCCGAATGTCCTGTTTTTTGTGACAACTGTTGTAAATTTGTAGTGCAGCTTTGTCACCAAAAGGAACGGGCACAAACGGGTAACTCGTGTCAAAAGCCTCCACCTGAAATTCCACATCGGCTTTATCATTGGGAGAAGAACCAAAAACGGAGGGCTGTGAGATAGAGCTGGCCTACAGAGGGAGACTGGCATGTCCTCCAGAAGATGAGATGCTGCCACCAGCTCTATACAAGGAGGTCCAACAAAAAGGGGACACGGGGAGGCTTGTTTAGGAGCTCAACTGATCCTCTAAAAATGACTAAACCCCTACAAGTGTTTGAACTAGAAAGTTAGACTCGACGGCTCGCACTAAGGAGACGCTTGTGTATACTAATGGAAACTCCATGGAACCTCGGAAACACAAAACCAAAATTGCACAGAAATTCATAAGAATAAAAATGATAAATGGAAGTCATGCTTTCAGATACGCAGAGTCCTGTTACGGTCCAAATTAGACATGACGGACCATTTAGGCTTATTCGATCCACAGAGCAGTTGATGCCCACACAGTGCAGTCAGCTGCCCTAACTGGGAGTGGGCAGGTGGGCACTTTCTATGTGTGGGTCTGCTTTTTGTCGTAGCCCTTACATCAATGCCACAGTCTTGCGGCTGCCAGGTAGAAACTGATGAGTTACACAAACGACATGTCTGAAAACTCTCAGTTTCTTGGATGAGAGCCTCTTAGCTCTGCATTGAGTGGCCTGACATTCGTGGTCTCGAAGTCGGCATTTTGAGTAGAATTTGGTGTTCCATTAATTTTGTTCATTTGACTTTATTTAAAAGTAATGTGTTTAAGAAAGCAGCAATAATGCATCATGTACAACATGCAGCTCTAAGGTGAGGCACTTGGTGTCAGACTCCAACACCAAGGCCGGGTCCACAGGCTCCATCTGGTTTAAAGAAGTCCGTTACGAGATGATGGTCCACTCTATCTGAAGGGGTCTCGAGTCTCCAACCGTGGCTAGGCCACATTTTATTGTGCCAGCTTTGAAAGACGTCCCACTTGTTTAAGACCTTCATGCGTTTTGAGATCTTTGTTGTGCATCCTGCCTTTGTTTGATTAGGACACACAAGTGGAGCACACCGGCTGAAGCCTGCTGGGTACTGACAATGTTTGTTTATTTTATTTATTTATTTATGTATGATTTATTAATAAAGTCATTGGCTCTTCAATGCTTCTGGCAACTTCTAAAACCACATTTAGTGTGTGCTTCAGATATCGGCTTAAAAAGAAGGTTTGGCTCAAGTTCCCTAACTAGAAGGCGCGTGAGATGGGCACCACTGTTTTCACATGGAGAAGCCCGCAGCATTACATGGTCTGGCACAAGTGGGAAGTCAGAACTTGGGACGTTAGGCCGTTCTTTAGAGTTTGGGAGTGTTTAACGGTGCCGTGACCAGAGAGAGCCGAGACAAGCCCTTCTGTCAGCAGAAGAAGCACGAGTTTAGAGTGCAAGAGGAAGAGGATGATAAGATGACTACAGCAACTCGATTCTGGCCCAAATGTGCTACCAAACCACTGCAGGTGGTCCAGAATGCTTGTATTTAACCAGCTGAGATGGGCACACGCCACTCCTCTCCTCAGGTCGCTACATTGGCTCCCTTTAGCCACACGCATGGAGTTCAAATCCCTGATGCTCATCTAGAGAGAGGTCAAGGGGTCAGCACCTGAGTGCATATGGAGACCCTGGTGAAGAGCCCCCCTCACCCACTCGGGTCTGCCAGTGTCTGTGTGGTATCGCGAATAGGCTGCCCACCTCCATGTGAACTGCGGACTCCCTTGTTGAATTCAGCAAGCAATCAAAGACCCTTCTGTTCTGTGAATATCTGGTTAACTGATTAAAAAAAATAAAAGTTGCTCTGTGATCTTTCATATTGTTGGTTAATTTATTAGTTATGATTAATGGCTTCATTGAGTATAATCTATGATTGTAAGTAATTATTTATTTCATCTTTTTCACTTGTGACAATCAACTTCTTGTTCCCGGTCCTATTACACACTTGCTGAACAAGCAGCCCCCTGGCTAACGTTGCTCGATTACGTTTACCTTTGGATAAAAGCGTCTGCCAAGCAAATAAATGTAAATGATGAGCCTTTGAAAGGCCAACCTGACTCTTGGTTTCAGCCTGCTATGTGCAGTCATGCCAGCCTTCCAGATTTGTTAGTTCCTTGTATTTCTGGTCCACAGCAGCGCTAAAGGTGTGGATGTTGGAGTTTCATTCCTGGCGGAATGTCCGTCGCTTTGCTGAATGTGGCTGTGGATGAATTCGGATAAGCATGAGGAAACAGGCTATTTAGACCTGAGCTGTGTCTTTGTAAAACTGACGTATATGAAAAGATTTGAAACACATTTTTATTTTATGTACTGAATTTATTACCTGCCATGTCGCTTAGATTAACTTTAAAAAGCAAATCTTTTTAGGGAGCGTCTATCCAGTCCAGGATTCCCGGACAGTAAAAATTCACTTATAGAAGTTTATGAAGTTACAAAACAGAGTAATGGTGCCTTTGGCAAGCTCGAGAATGCACGACTGGTGACAAGTGACATTCTGAGAGGGCCTTGACATTGCCAACTCTCTGAGCTCCTGTCCCAAGACCCTCTCCACCATTTGATGCCTCACTCAGTGGCGCATTTAACTCCTGGTTACTTTGTGTGTTCTTTTGAATTAAAGGTCCATCACCATTAGTAGGGTTGAGGGATGAGTCGGCCACTTGTGCTAGCTGACCTTGTCATGGTCGACGTTGTTGTTTTTATGTTTAGGAGAGGTTAACCCTTTTGGGTTTTGTCATTTGAATGTTCTCGTTGAAGTTTCTGGCTCTGACCTCTGCCTACTGGTTCCTGTTTCCTCCGTTTACCTGCCCTGAAGAGTTGAGCTCCTTCATTTTTTTATGATCTTGATGACAATGAGTTGTTTTAGAAATAACTCAAAAGTCACAAAGATGCAGAAGACTCCGTAAAGTGCAGAGGGCACACAGAGATGTTTTAGAAGGAATAATCCCAGGCGATTTACCCCAAGAATTCAATTGTACTGTAAAAGTCCCAGCCCATGAACTTTGGAGCATGATTCTATTTGTGTGGCTTCTATTTTTGGTACAAAATGCTGCCAGATGTTGTGAGAGATGCAGAAACATATCATGCAGACATTATCACCATGCATAAATATAATTTTATCGGAATGATGGCAGTTGTGACGGTGCTTGCTTATATTCTTGCATACATTTGCCTTTCAATCTTCTGCAGTAATTTCACTGAGGAAAAGGAAAATCCAAATCTTTACTGTGGCCTTCCAAGTTAATGGGAAGCTTAATGGGAGATCGGAGGTGGAAAGTCAAAACTGAGAAGATCAAAAAGTCAAAATGGCAGTGCGCGATCTGGAGACCACATGGAAACGAACCTTCACAAGAGCTGCCTGCCTACCCGCCTACTGGTAAAAGGCTTCTGAAGGTTTCTATTCACTACCTGGGCGAGTCGCCATCTTTAATACCAGCAGTGGAGTAACGTCCAGAGAACTGACTGGTGGCATTACTAACAGCGTTAACGACCACAATCAACTCAAAATGGTGGACCTCTGCTGGAAAACAACACACAATGGTGCCGTGAAAATACCTAAAAAATGATGATAGAAATGTACAAATCATTTAAATTACTGGAAATACACAAGATATAGAAATAGAATCAACGTGAATCAAACCCCTCGAAAACCATAACTCAGGAAAATGTAAAGCCCTCACAATGCAAGGGTTACAAAGGCATCCCAGTCCAACAGGGTTAGGGTCAATGAATAGGAAAGACCTGGCACACTTGTCAGGTGACAATTTCAATGACAAGACACCTGCTGCAGGTCCTAGAGGTCACCTGGTGACGGCCAATCCTGACATACTGACATTAAAACATGTCAGCACTTTGTGTTGGGGCCGATCCCTGGACTCGTTTGTAGGCCAAGGTGGATCTGCAGCAAAAATCTGCCCCTGTGAGGATCGAAATGTGTCTTCTTGGTAGGGTGGAAGATTTTGTGATAAGACTGGCCTCTGTTCAGGCTCCCATCACTACCACAGTGAGACTGGCGCGCTTTGGGAGGTGGCCGGGGTCTGCAAGCTTATGAAACTGATGCCCTGGTGGCCGGTGGCCTACATGTGAAGTTGGACTCGAATGGAATGAGGCCACTTTGAGGAATGGATGGTCAGGAAGTCCGCTTAGTCTCATGAGCTGAGCGACTTCTCCTTTGGCTCGACTTGATAAGATGGTCTCTTTCTACACTCGGTGTGGGGTCTCAACCCGAGGCTGTATTTGGGAGTCCAGTGGGGACAAACTGCAGGAGTGCCACCGGAGCAAAGAGCACGTGAGACCATTTAAATGGCACAAAAGGAAACGTCATGAGGCTGCTGAAAAAGGAAAATGACGGGTAGGATGAAAAGCAGCAGAGAGACGGAGGTTGTGCATCTCGACATTTCCTCGCTTCGTGACGTGGATTCACCTTTCAGCTGTGCTTCAATTCTGAATGTTGAGCATCGTAACGGAGCAGGCCTCTCTCTGCCTCTGCTGTCTAATGCGTTCTTCATATTCTATAAGGCACATCCTTTTATCCTTTAAACATTGAAATGTGGTCAACAAAACTCATGTGGCAAAATCTAAAAAATGCCGAGTGGCTGTTAACAGGCCAATGGCTATTTCACATTTTTCTTTTTCTTGTTTTTAGGCAGCCCTGCGGTGACTTACCCCACGTGTTTCCTGCCTTGCGCCCTGTGTTGGCTGGGATTGGCTCCAGCAGACCCCGAGACCCTGTAGTTAGGATATAGCGGGTTGGATAATGGATGGATGTTTTTAGATAGGAATGGCCTGTGTGTTCTGATTGATAAATAATAACGGCACACCATTTGGGCCTTAAATGAGGCAGGGTGGCACACTGGTAAACAGCCGAGCTCCGAGCCTCAAACCCCACCTGTTTGATTTGAAATCCCACGACGAGCCACCACCTCTCTGATGGCCGCAGATCTGTCGAGTGCCTTGGGATGGCGTTTGGTTGTACAACATGAACTGCATGGCGTCCCTTCTTGATTCGCATTTCAGATGGCGCAGTGACACCCTAATCTCGTGTCACCATCGCTGCTCTGAGGAGACGAGCAGGTTAGAATTTCATCATCCTGACAAACTTGAGCTAACACTCCAAGATATTGTGAAGTATTTACAATGAACAGGGACATGCTGAAAATGCCTAAATGTGGTGCCGAAGAGGGCACCGGTAGGCACAGGGCACAGTGTGTTCTGCTGCTGCCCTGGGTTCAGTGCCCACGCTAGTCATGGACCGAGTGGACCCTACACCTCTTTCCTATGACTCCATGGCTTTTCCTCAGGCATTCCAGTGTCCTTCCGCCTGCCAGAGGCCTACATGTTGGCCCACATTGGTTCAGCTAGGACTGGATCTTGTCCTGCACCAAATGTTGGCACTGGTTCCAGTTAGCAGAGCCCCCTGTGATGGAAGGAGCAGGTGAAGAGCAGATTTGAGCACCAAAGTGCAGTGGAGGTCCATCGGAAGGCCTGACCCTCTCTGCCCACTTCTTCTTCTCCGAACTCCCTCTAATGGACTGAGCGGTGGTGTAAAGTCCGAGTCTTTGTTTCGTCTAGTGCCCCCATACAATGTGCCATGGCAAGGCGCTTTACAGAGCTAACAAGACGCCAATAAAGCGCAGTCAGTGGAGCCGCAGAGGGAGAATTGGAGCTTTATGTGTTAGGATAATGAAGCCTGTAAAGGAGATCGGGACAGAGCAGCCCATTGGTTTAATATCACTCATTTGAACCATTCGGCTTCAGCACTGCTATGCATATCATAAAAGTGTACGATCATTAGTGTCAAACGGCGCTCGCTGTTGTGAACAAGCAGAAAAAATGACGAGGCGCGCCAGACTGCAAGTTCAAAGGAAGGTAAATGAAGCACAATATTTAGCCAAGAGGTTAATGTTCTCATCTAATGGTTGCATCAACATTCGAGGTCCCCAGTCTGATTCATGCTACATTTGCTTCTGATTAAGCAGACACACTCCTCACCGACGATCTACACAATGAAAGCTTTTAATCACATTTCAGAAAGCTACGACGGGCCCTCTGCTGATTCCGAGCCTTGGCCATTTTGATTTTCAAGATCCCAACTGTTTGGCGCGGTTCTGAGCTCTAAGCACCTGCAGCCTCTCCATACTCGCTTTATCGTCTGGGAGACTTTGCGCTTTCACAGACCCACCGATGTTTTATGAACGGCTTGCGTGCACATCAAGATTAAAAGCTGGTAGTGCTGCCTGGGCATTGCCAGCAACAAGACGCACACTGCAAAGGTGCACTACAATGGAGAGAGGCAGGAGGAGGCCGTCCTGACAAGGGTCCCAGGAGCAGCAGTGAACATGCAGAGGGGTTCATTCATCAGGTGTACCTCCCATAACCCTAACCCTAACCCCCACGGACTCGACAAGGCGTAACGAGCACAAGCGGTTTGTGTCACAGCCACGCACCTCCAGGGCCTTGTGATTCAGGAGCTCCACTGAAGAGCCAACCAGATTTCATGCGAGTCGCGTCACGACAGGGACATGGCGATGATACGAATCGTAAGCACGATCTATAGGCGATATCTGAGAACGAGGTACACCTTGAAATGTGCACTTACATCATGGAGGGCGTCGTGTAACAGGACTGTTATACTGTAAAGGCCCTCCCCGACAGAGCAGAGCACTCAACTCCATTAGGTTTTTGTGCCATCTCTGTGGGTAGGCATGGCCTTCTTCAGTGCTGATGGAGTGTCGGCTTGGGCCCGTCTTCACTGACCATCTCCAGAACGTGCTGAAGCCATGCAGGAGCTGCGCTGCCATGACAATTACAAAGGGTGAAGACTTGGCCACTGACCTTACGGGAGCAGGCCGGGCAGGTGAAAGGGATCAGAGGAGAGGCCTGAACCATAGTAGTGAGGCAGGTGATGACTTGGCACACATAGAGTTAACTCGGGGGGACACAAAACGCCACGAGGGGGCAGACGAGCCCAAGATGGAGCACTGCTTATGGCACAAAGTGTAACCTCAACCTGTGTCTTTAGTTTGGCGGTAAAAGGATGATGAGAGAGTCACTGCCATCTTCATGGCACCGTTCACATGGGAGAGGCAAACAATAGCCAGCTTGGGCAAGTGAGGTGGAACTTGGGGAGGGTTCATGATGACAAAGCAATTGTGTTTTCACAATCTCAGTTAGAGCCTAGCCCACCCAGAATTCTTGGTGTCACCGACCCCGTTTGTGAAATAAAGAAATTGCAGCCTTGGCATAACAGGGCAGATCATTCACAAGGCAGCTTAATCCAATTCAGAGTCTCACAAGTGGCACAAAGCAGAACACCAGTCCATCACACCCACTCACACGTTCATACATACTGGGGTCAAACTGGAATTGCCAATCCATCTAACCTGCACCTCTTCAAGGGTTTTGGAGAGTGCCGGTGTACCCCAAGGAAAGCCAGACACGGAGACCCCACTCAGACGACAACTTGACCTTGGGACGCTGGAGCCATGTAGCAGAAGTACAAACCAGTCCACTGCTGTGCCACCCAGTAACTTTATCATAATTGGCACCTCAGTGCTTAACGTAAGCACAGAAGACATGTGGGTGGACTTGATGGTGGGGTAAGCAGAAGTGCAAACCTCAAAGACGCTTGAGCTCAGGGCTTCATGGAGGAGGAAATCCAGAAGTGTGATGACCCATATGGTCTTGTGGCAGCTGCCATCCTCTTGTCTCTCTAGACCGAAGCTTTTCTTCCATGTACAGCAAAGGTTCCTTCTTCCTGACTGAAGGACGTCTCTTCTCCCAGTGAAAGCCTTCCTCTTTCTTTTATTTCTTTGGTTTGTCTTCCTCCTCGGTGTCTTAATCCTGGAATTGTACAGTGTGTCTGACGTGCTGCCCTTCTGCTTTGGGCCAGTTGGCCCCCCGCTACAAAGCACAGTCTCCCACCGATCTGGAGTGGCCAGGAATGGCCACTTTGGAGTGGAGTTTGACTTTTCACACGTCTGTAATCCTCTTCCAATCAGCTAATTAAGTTGGCAATCGACATGAAGTGAACGCATGCAGGAGCAGCCATTTGGAGATTTTAAATCTGCTGTCTTGCGCTAAAGCAGCATAAAAGAAAAGCATTTCAACGTCCTAAATGAAGACGACGGGGAAGCTGTGAGCGAAATGGGAAACTGTGAGCCTTTAAAACAAACGGTGGGCATCTAATTTGAAGCGTTAAAACCTGCTGACTCTAAAGCACTGGCATCATTGCCGATGCGCGCCCTCTGCTCTTTTGCTTTTTTTCAAACCGTTTTACCCGTACTGCAGGCCAAACGCATCCTCGTTTTAAGTGGGACGCCAATTCAGTATTCGGTCGTTTCAATGCGAGGATCGTCCTTAATGCTCTATAAAGTTAATTACTCCTCATACCTCTGCTGCTGCACCTTTGGAAATGACGACGTCCCCAGGCCGGACTGACTCGCAACACTGAGCTCCTGACTGTTGGGCATGAAAAGCACAAAAGGCTGACCCCCCCAACGAACTCGTAGGAAACCATAGAAAGGCGAGTTAAAAATAAAGGCTTCCTCACAACGGGCGCCAGCGACCATACGTGTGCATCTCCAAGGTGGCCCCTTGATATGTTGTGACAAATGCCATCCCGGCCTAGCGCTTGAATCGGCACAGGTGCCAATAACGGGCCCGATTCAGGGTCGCAGAAACTCAAACCCACCACGAGAACATGTATCTGCCACCCTCTAAAATCACGAAAAAGGAGAATTGGGTTAATGATGTTGCACAGCAGCCATGACACAGATACATTTGTAAAGATAATCCGACTCTCGCTTGTCCTAACTGTGTTTCACATGACGGGCTATTCTTTTATTTTTGGCTTTGCTTTGACGGCTTATCCATTTCTCACGTCTCGTGTTCATGGGTACCGCCATTGTTGCTCTGGTGCCTTGCGGCTGGGGGTGCACTGTGTGACATAATCAATGCGGCGACTCAAAGGCCACCACTTGATGTCTACTGGCGGTCCTGTAGGGTTAACCCCCCTACACTCTAGGGGTGGCAAGCATTAACAAAAGAGTGACATGCTGAGCCCACCTAAACAGTAGTCGTCCTGGACTCCTGTATCCTCCGTGCACTTCCTGCTCTCCTTTCTTCCTTCCTCTTCTCCATAGGGTCCTTGCCTCCATCTTCTCCCTCTGAACTCTAAGCTCTCTGAACCAAGGGAAAAGATGGCTTAATGAGCCACGAGAGGTCTGCACACCCAGGTTCCTGGTAGCTGGCATTTCAGAGGTCCCAGAGTCCACCATTAGTCCTTTGCAGCTGCTCTTCACTGCACAGAGGCACTAGTGAGGGTCCGATTGGTGGTCTTCTCTAAACTGTTTGCCCATAGGTGTACTGGAGAACTCCAAGCCCACAAGTTTGACTCTTCTTACTCCACCTGGCATCTTGGATAGTCCCACCTGTTGGCCTACATTTGGATTGCTGCCCGTTCTTTCCTTTCTTTCCCCGTGGTAGATCTGATGGCATCGAGATGATGGGTATGTCCTCGGATACTCCTCTGGTCCATATGTAAATCTGGTGTGACATGCTATCAAATAAAAACGGGACAGCCAGTTCTCCGAGTGACTCTGAACTTATCTCTCCGTTCTTCTCCCACATGTAACGCAGGTTGTGGTCCTCATAGTACGAATCTCATTTAGTAGAAAAGCTCCTCTCACTCTTCCTGATGTCTTGAGGACTGGAGCTTCACTCTCGTCTGGGTGTTCCCCTCTTGGCCTCCATACAAGGCTTTTTCAGGGACGAAGGCAGACGCGATGACCGGAGACCGTAAGCCATTTGGCGCAGCTCTCTCCTGTCACTTGACGTCTTCATTCCAGCTCCTGTTTCAGATATCTTCCCCGGTAGTAATAGTAATCTGTTACTTCTAAGGGGCACATTCTCCTTCATTGGTCTCGGTTATCACCGTAGTCACATCAGAAGTAGAAGATGGGACATTCACAGCCCACCCTTGAGCTCTTCCTACTATCACACATGGAAAGGAAGAGTTAAAGGGAAATTTCTTAGGCCTGGGTTCAAGTCCAGCAAGAAAAAGCTCAAAGCCTGAAGACAATGTGGAAATCCTGGTAACTATATAGCACTTTGGACTGGAGGAGATGCTGTAGAAGTTTACGTATTTTGAAGACCACTTACGACGTCAGGCCCTGGGGGCTTAAGTGATTTGCAGGATTTGAACCCACAGCCTAGTCAATTGCAGTCCGCAGCCTATCGGCTGTGCCACACTGCCTGGAGACACTTGGGTCACTCTCGAAGCCCCCAGCCATGACAGGGGGATGACCAGGACATCCAGCCGCCCACAGCCTCTAAGCAAAGCGTCTGAACAGAATGCAGTGTCAGGAAAGTGCCGTGTGAAGACTCCCCCCACCATCTGAAGATTCACGCATTCTGAGAGCGTTTGGAACCAAAAAGGATTTGTAAGACCTCCAATGGATGCACTAAATATGTTAATTGAGACAGAAGAAGCAGCCGAGCGGCACACGAATGGCCCGCCGCATCTCGGCCTTGCAGCAGACCGAGAGCAGAAATCACAGCTGCGAGCTTCTGGCCGCAAGTCGGCATTCTGGCACTTCTGTAACAGTGTGTGCCCCCTGTGATTTTTAATTTAAATTAAGAAAAGACACACTACGTGCTCAGCAGCTGATCAACATTAACAAAACTAACAAGTTTTGCCAAATAGAAGTAGCAGTTCATGCAATGCTGTTGGGTTTTAATTAAGTATCCGCAATAAATGTGAGACTCCAAAGAAGGCTCAAGGACAAAATGGTGCGCGGTCATCCTCAAGGAGGGTCCGGCCATCGGGTTTGTGGGGCAGAGAGAGTCTGCGGACCACCTCGGGAAGGACCCTGGAGTGGCACCCTCTGCATGTCTTCACTGCGTCCATCATCGCATACGGGATGAAAACGTGTGCTGGGTGCCTCAGTGTAGCTTTACATTATATTATTAGGAGGGTCCTGGGCATCTTGACTTGTGCCAACAGAGTGAGTGTGCCGGGGGTATCAAACAGCTCAGCAGGGCTTTACACTCTCTGGTGTCTCGGCGTATCACGTGAGGTGCCACCTAAAGATGCCACACTAATGGCGTTTCTGTGCTGGCTGGTGACAGAGATGGCAAATGGAAGACGCAACTTGAGGGGACAGCCGGCCAGCTAACGGCCAAGTAGGACGCTGGTGCCAGAGGAGAAGATGACACAAACGACTTCCAGTTCTGTCCATGAGAGGTGCAAGACCAGTAATCTGAGGAACACAAGTGTGACTGGACGCCACATTAAGGGGGAAGATGCCACTTTGTTAGGATTTGGGGTTCTTAAATAGTAACTGAATAGCAGAAGAGTTAAGCAGCCAGTGGTGCAAAAACAGGTGAAAATATAAAAGTAAAATGTGTGGAGGTCAAAGATAGTAATAAAAAGAGAAGACTAAAGGAGCGACGCTAAAGCACTAAAAGATCTGGGGGTCCACCTCTACAGACCACTCACTGCTGATCCCCCAGCCCCCCAAAGGTGATTCTCCTGCCTAATTCAAATCTCTGAACTTCTGCCATTTGCTGCATTTCTCCAGTAGGACCCTTCATGGCTATGTGGATGTCTTCACACTGGCAATATGTGCCTTTTGGTGGCCTCTTGGGATTTCCTTCTGTCCCCTAAAGTGCAGTTTGTCAGCGGCAGATGGCTTTTTGGGGCGTCCTCTGCCTTCAGTTCTTTACCACTATGTTGATATTTTGTTTTGCTTATCGTGGTGTCTTGGCATGTCCAAACCTTTCCATGATGCCCCTTGACGTACTCGTGATGACCATCTCATATTGGACAGGGTGAGGTGGGGCACTTTTGACGCATTCTTATTTGTCACGGTGCTGGAGGGTGATGAAGTGTAGCACAGTGTTTGAAGATGCCAGTAAGAATTTCCCTGTACTCTGGACAATATGCCTATGGCTCAACACAGACTGGCATCCCTGTGCCACACTTTCTGTCCCTCGCCAAGCCTGTGCCCTTTAACTTTAGGCAGTCCTGGGCTCAAAAGGAAGGACCAATGAGCTGGTAGGTGGACTGCCATATTGGCGCCCCTCCTTGTCAGAGGTAGAGGGGCTCTAGACACCCCAACTGGAGTCTTCTCGCTTTCTTAGAGGCTAAAAAGTAGAAAAGAAAAAGTGGGAAGAATAAAAACAAGTGGAGCACATGATTCTTCAGGACATTACGGACACTACGACATGCACAGATTTGAAAACCTTGGTCCCCGGTAAAAGACAGAAAGTGGCCGATGTGAAACTCATGCAGACAGAATCACTTTGCCAGTCTCTTCTGCAGCCCAGGACCCTTGGATAAAAGGCAGGAAACGACAGGGCACAGGATGCCATTCCTCTGCCAGTCGCTCTAAAACACACACACTCACTCATAGGCGTCCATAGACGGGGACTGGAGTGGCCAGAAAACAGTCGGGTCGGCGGCTGGGGCATCAGTCGTAAGACAAATAAGGCGCTATATAAATAACATTATTGAGGCTGAGAACAACGCTGGATGGGAGGCCCTCTCTCGCACCGGCCAGCTGCCCATCTTTGGGATGGAGGGTGAAAGGCCGGCAGTCGGGTGAGAAATGACGCCATCTTGTAGCCGCAACTAGAGAGCACAGACTAAAGAGAGAAAGATGGCAACCGCGTTTAATTCTTTGGCATATTTTCATACGTGAGACCCTTCACTCCTGCCGCACCTCCTGCAGTGGACTTTGGGGAGAGCGATACGTTAACTGTGTGCGCTCTGCTCGTTATTCTGCATCCAAATTCCCTTAAATGGGAGGCTTTCTTCATAATGTGCCTCATTACTAAGGGGGCCCCCATGCTGTAATTCACCAGGCCGTCTGACCCGCCATACGTGTGGTTTCTTCAGTTCATTTCTGCACAGGCGCCGTTATTTGATGGAGTTTTCCACTTTTCATTAGTGACTATAGATCATAATGATCACCTAATTACTCACATGCCACTCAGGAGCGGGTAACCTGATGAATGGATGACATTGATGTGTGTGTGCAAGAAATATTAAATAAACAGGGAAGGGGCGCACACACGAAGCAAGGTGCGCAATGCAATCAATCCACGCAAACGACCTGAACAAAGAGTAAACCAAAGCTCTGGTCGGGCGCCGATTACTACGACCCAGGAGCTACCCGGGAGGTGAAAGTTTACGGAGGTAAAAGACAGCGGGCAGCAAACTCTCTGTCATGAAAACATCTTGGGGACACACCACGCCTCAGGCACAAAATATTAATGGAAAAACAGCGGGCCGGGGGCCTTCCCCATGACAGTCTGATTAGATTCTTCTTGCAGTACGGATTTAGAAAAACCGCCTAAGCAGAATGCGAAAAGTTAGTTGAAAACGTGTGAACAAATTTAACCATAAAACAGAAAACGTACAAAAGGAGCCAATGGTTTTGGTGTCTGTGCCCTCAGGCCCTGAATGTAACACCAGTGTGTAGTGAGTGAGCGGACCCCTTTAGGATTACCCAGAGTGCTGTGCACTTCAACCTGGGTGGTAGCCGCATCTTGTGCCGTGTTTGCTGGGCAGTGGCGGCAGTGTTAGTGAATAAGTGAGTGAGTGAGAAAGACGCTCTGCTTTCATTGGTTCAAGACAACCCGCCATGAAATCCATTGGAGTAGCGAGCCTTAAGTGAATTTTTACTTACACCTCAAAATGGACCTTTGGCCAGACCACAGGCTCCTACGCTGCTCCACTCCGTCCGTGCTTTAAACGTTTGCCATTTTCACGATTCTACTGCGTTTGTCTACTTCCCGCCTCAGGAAGATTTGTGAAGCGCTCCCAAGTTACGCAGGACCGTCTCGACGTAAATGCAGCCCGACACGCTGCTCCTGCTATAAACGACCGTTTTTGATCATTTTAGTAAGATGTTGATCCAAGTTTAACTTTCAGTGCGGCAGAAGAAACAGAGCTGGAGTCGAGACACAAGAACGTTAGAAATCAACAACCAACTGATGGTAAAAGATGAGTGCGTATTCGAGAGAAATGAGTCACAGACCGTGAAAAGAAACTACCAGAAAAACGAGAAACAAAGTGGAACTTCAAAGTGTGTGCATCAGCCTCGGATAAGGACACGGGGTCCTTAGCGTCACACCTACGGGGTACGGTGAAGTTCAAATTCAACATGCACTGGTGGCTGCTGAAACAGGATGACCAAACCTCCACGAATGATGGGCGCACAGGAGAAGTCATGCCAGCCAAATACTAAAATGAAGACACTTGATGGCATCAGCAACAGGCAGCTAAATAACCCTAAAAGTACTAACGCAGTAAAACACCCATCTTCAGTGGGTCAGGACCCCTGTTACCGAAGTCTCGGTCATCGACTGTTTAGCGACAAGCCGCCTCCTTCGGTCGTGCGCTACGAGATAAAGCGACAGAACCTCCATGGCAATCTGTGTCCTTTCAGGCTCCTCTACCCAGAAGTACCCACGGCACACGCGTCCACATTGGGGATCTCTCAAAGCCTTCCTTCCGCCGACATGGTGTCCGTTTGTTACAAATTGCTGCTAATCTCTCGTTTCCAAATATCCTGCTGATTAAGGAGAACATCCCGATTTGCTTAATGTTAAAATGATGAATTTGTAAAATCCGAATCTCTCCGATAAAATCCAATCCAGTCATCTTTTCCCAATGCAGGCTCTCGTCACTGCTCTACCACGTGTTGTTCTTGGTGGTCTGCTGCTTTGTATCAAACTCTGCTGACTTTTTGTAAAATTCCTTGTGATGGCACCTTATAAAAGGAAGGTGGCCAAAGCAAAACCCCAGCCGCCCACCCAATAAACAGCGAAGCAGGTGGACTGCTCTGTTAAATAAATGCAGCGTGGCAATGAACGAGGAATCAAATGAGAAGGGGGCATAAATTACAAAGAGCGCAGTTAGTGCTTGTATTTGGCGACACATTTCTTTATGCATTTACTGAATAAATCCTTTATTTATGTGTTTATTTCAGTGACACCCCACACAATCCACCATCTAACCTGTCATTTTCACCCATTAAAGCAATAGGGCGGGCTCTTGTGACTACTGAGGTCTGATTGGTGCATCACCTTCTGTGGGCGGAGCAAGTGGACGTAGATGTCTGGCCATCCAGTGCCACATTGTCAGCCGGCACTTCCTGGATGCTGACGCCGGTGACAACAATGAACTCAGAATTCCTAGAAAGTGGCCACTTTGTGGCACAAGTCTGGGCAACGCTGTCTTGCACAGATGGTTTGCTGATGATTGTGCTTTGCTTGCCTTGGCCATCCTGTGGCTCGTCACCTGATTGCTCTAAGCTGTGGGGCTCTTAAAATCTCAGAACCAATCACTGAGCACTCACAGCTTGAAGGGAGGAGGTGCCCATTTGTACTTTAAGTGTGCCACATTTCACATTTTACTTATTTATTGTCCCTTTACAGCATATTTCATTACTTACTTACTTTAAAAAGTCTGAAATGTGGCCGGCAAGGTAGGATCTCCTCCGCCAGATCAGGCCCAGGAGAAGCCACCCCGCGGACAGAAGCCCACTCCCTCTGTCCTTTCAAGCTGTCTGACCCGCTGGCACCCCCTCCATGTCCATGTGGGTTTTCCGTGGACACTCCATAGCCTGACCGTTTGGGCTGATGTGAGTGACTGTGCCCCGCAATAAAGTGCTGCTCCGTCCAAGAGGGACAGTTTGGGGGCTACAGACCTCACTATGACCCAAACTATGCGACTGGTGACCAGTGGCTCTTTTACAGTACAATGCGTGAACTGTTACGGGTTAAGAGGGGAGCAGGAGCCCAGCCACAGGGCGGACGGAGGTGAGGCTCCGCTGAAGAAATGGGAGTGTGAGCGAACAAAACACCGGAAAGATGGTGCCACTTGTCACTCTCAATTTGTAACGGGAGTCCTCCAGCTTGAAATGATCAACCGACGAGAACTCAAAGTGTGAAAAGGAAAAGCAAAAAGGATTCCAGCAAACACCCTTCACATTGAACTTTACCCAAGCAGCCGTCCAAGAACAGACAATAAGTGTCCATTAATTAACAAGGTTGTCAAGTGTGCGGGATTTGCTGCCCCGCCGTCTTAAATGAAATGAGAGGCAGCAGATGAATGATGTGAGCTCCGCTGTGGCTCTGGGGGTCCTGGGGCGGCTTGTTATTCTGCTTCTTCTCTGATGCAGTGTAGAGATTTGTCTTACAGCACAAAGCAGCAGACGTGTGATCCTGCCCGTCATCCAATAGACTCTTTAACCTTCTGTAATTTGCCGAGGACACTGATTTTATTTAATTAAAACCTCAAGGATCTCAAACTCTCCTCTGTCGTTCATAGCGGATTTTTGCAGTGGGTCTAATCAGACTAAGTGCTACTGGCACACACAGGGCAGGTAAATAAAGCATCAAGACTCTCTAATCAACAGAGAGGCTTCTTATTGGGGACCGTGGACCCTAGGCCACTAGGTGTCTTGTCAGGAAGACTTTGATTGATTTGTGCCAGGAATGTGCCAAGAGAAAGCTGAGGAGGGCCAACACCTGTGCCAGCCGGGTGCACCGCCAAGTCTAAACTGAACACCAACAAAGCCCTGCTGTGCGTCCGGGCCTTGGGACGATGACGATGTCACGTCCTCCTCCTCCTCTTCCAGCGTCTTTCTGGAGGCCCTGGCTTCTCTTCCTCCTTGCCAATGAGCCGTCACCCCAAACTCTCCTCCCGATTCCTGGCTCTAAATACTCAAACTCTAAATACAAAACTCATTTTGGCCCCAAATACGCCAAATTTGTGTCGCTCATTTCCACCCTGCAGCTAAAGTGACACTGAAGTAGTTTAGTGGCCCCGGTGTCCAAAATCCCAGACTAAACCCTTGAAGTTTGGGGGCTCCACCCTGAAAAGCACCCGCGGCTCCTATAGGCACCTCCAAAGTGGCAGCAGGGAAGTGGAACTGAAGCTACCGTCAAAGCGCCTGTTTCTTTAGGATGAAAGAGCGAAGCGAGATGCGCGCTGCTCTGTCTGGACAGGAAACTGAACACGTCACAAGTCCGCGATCACCTGTGTAAGGTCAGAGGAACCCCCTGATTAGCTTGGTTTGGAATGCCAGTGCTAAACCCCAGTGAAGACCTTCAAGTTTCCATCCTTCCACCACACATATAAAGGAATATCAAAATGTGTATTCGTGTTGCATGTAAGAGTGCACTGGAGCGACCCGTAATCTGTAAGTCTCGTCATGATGTCCACTCACTCACACGCACGCCTGCCGCGTGTACCTGAAAACGTACAACAATGTCACAAAAACACAAATCATCAAATAAGTACAGGCTGGAGAACAGCAAGGCGTTCAGAGACATGATGTTGACTTGACATGTGAACTATCTTGTCCTATGGCTAATTCCAAGTTATGGCCCAGAATGCTTTAGCACTGCGTCTCTCACTGGAGTTCACTGCTCAGAGGTCTGCTCGTCACTGCAGGCTTTCTTCACAACAGAGAACAAACTCACAAAAACTAAAATGACCAAAGAGTCCGCTCCAGACGCACGTACACAGATCGGGATGCACGCCTCCTGCGGGTTAGCAGTCTCCCCACAGTCCATCACGCCACCCACCTATCCATGGAGACGCTGCCTCTAGGACGACATTGTACCGACATGAATGACATCAATAAGAGCGCGTCCCTCTGGGCCATCACACGTTTCCTTACATTGTGAAATTTAGGGATGTGGGCCTGAATTAGGACAAAGCACCAGCATGTTCCTCAAGTCCTGCCCCAGAATCTCATGGGGCTCCATGTCACAAACCCATAAGACCCAGCTGAGGTCCACTCCATTCTTTAGCCTGTTGTGCAGTAGGACATGGCCTTTCAGCTAACGTTGACCAAAACTGCACACACGTCTCCAGACGAGGCCCATGGAGGAGTTCCAATGAACGTCCTTTGATTTGTATGTGGCTCTACAGATGAGGTGTCCTGACAGGAACGTTCTTTGGCGCTTCTCGCTGTTAAGCCGCGTGTCCCGAGTGTTCACCCAGCCTCCTCCTTGTACAGTAACTTGTCTTTATTAAAATAAACCAGAGACCTCTGCTGCTCTCCTCACCCGTGTGGACCCCAATCCCTGCCTGCTGTCCGTCTCCAGCTTCACAAGGCCGTTCAGTGGGTGCATGCCAAGGGTAACGGTGGGGGGCATCCCTGGCATAGACCATCACAACAGGATAGATGGAGACAGTAAAAGGGTGTCTGAATGGAGACTGCGTGGCGTGTTTTCTGATTTATTGTCCCAATGTTTATAAAGCGCTATGAGCTTTTCTAAGTTACCAACAACACCAATGGACCCAAATTCAACATTATGACTTTGATCAAAGACGTAACAACATTAAAGATTAAAATAAATTAAAAAGGGGCAAAAACTATCATTGTAAAGATGCGGACAGTGGATGCTACTCAAAGGAAATGCGGACATTGGCCCAGAGGCGTCACGCCAGTCCCTGCTGATGGCCGCTTCCGCTTTGTGTAATTAAAAATTCTGCTGCCGTTCATCGATAGATTTGCTTATCAAGGCTAGGACTGTATCTGATGTCAAGCCCTGCATAAGCTATGCACAGTTTTATCTAAAACGCCAACGAACGATTTCACTTCAAACGTCAGAGGAAGTGGGCATTCAAAGCTCTCTGGTCAAGTGCGATAGCCCCTAGAGGGGCCGTGATGGGCCGAGCCCCATTGCTCATTTACTGACACGGAACCTGGCGAATTTGGGGCATGCGGATGATTAAAGCCAAGGTGTTTAAACTCGGCCTTTCAATCAATGAGTAACGCAACTCTCAAAATGCTCTGAGCATTTCCTTTTGGGCTATAAAACGATAAATGGGCTTCTTACCCCCCACAATGAGGTCTGTGCCCGCTTTGACCTTCAGCTCCATTTAATTTAATGGAGCCACAATCGCCCAACACAGGGCCCTGCTGTTCCCATTCCCTTATTTACTTCTAGTCTAAAACCCGTCTGCCCCCAAGCCCACCCAATACGTCAGCCACAAAGTCACAAAGAACGACCCAAATGTGTGAAAGCGGCAGACACATTTCAAGGCGCTTTGTAAACCGACGAGAAGCACCGAGTGCCCACCTCCTCAGAATTTAGGGGTGACCAGGATGAAGCCCAAAGGATGCCATTTTCTTTATCTGAGTCCTATGCCAGCCTGTCCGTGTGGTGTGTCGGCACCCTGCTGGTACCCATTGGCCAGAGGCATTCACATGCGTGTAGTTGGTGGTGATGATAGACTGGCATCGCGTTTGCAGTTGCTTCTGCCCTGTGGCTGATGTGCCAGGAGGCCGTAAGGATGTGGGCGTCTCTTTGGATGAATCCATGTAAAGGACCACGGCGCAGCGACAGACTGTGTGCGGCAAACGACACATTTGAAGCCACGGCTGTCCTGAAGCCATTTTCATGGAGCGGTTTGAGAGCGGCACGCTGAGGCTGAAAGGCGCCCTTTATTAATTTCGTCTTTACCTTCCTCGCCCTCAACACCTTTGACCTGCCTTACCTGTATAAATAGAAAGAAGTAATTTACTACAGAAAAGTGCTCTCGGGCAAACATGTTCTGGCTAATGAAGTGTTCAGATTGTGCATGATTAACCAGCTGGTGGGGGTGGCGCAAAAACCACAGGGCATGAAATAAGGCAAGAAATTGATTAGCAATTTTCATTTACACCGCTAAACAAAGCCTGCTTTGCATACCGGCCCGAGAAGTAAACAGCCCCTCACGGACAGGTCCAAGAAGACCACCGTTTGTAATGAAGGCCTGGGCCGCTCCAGTCCAGGCATATTTGGAGCGGGCAGGACACCGTGCTAAATTCTGAATTTAAGCCATGATGGCATAAACAAGCTGTCTCATTTCAATGGTGTGTGTGTGTGTGTGTGTGTGTGCGCGCACGCACGCACTTTTAATGGTTTAAAACGCAGGGACAACGTCACTTGAAATGCACAGCACAGGACAAATCCAGGGAACACGTTGACCGAAGATGGCAGCTTCAGAGCAAACAATGGAGCTGAATGTTAGTTGGCCTTTTGTGTAAAAAGCCTGAATTAGAGTTTTAAGGAATGCAAGTCGACAACGGACCCCCTGGCAAAGTCAACAGATAATCGTAAAGAAGAAAGAAAGCAGCGAAGGTAAAGTAGAAACATAAAGGCAATCCCCCCATAACATTCAAAATGTAAACCCCTAACCCTAACCCTCCAAATGGCCTGAGATTCACGCACAGCAGGACCTGGAAATGACCAGAAGCACATCCAGAATGCACTGCGGTGATAGGCTCAGCCTTAGAGACCTGGGGTGGGGGGTGGGATTTGGGTGGCAGTGTAAAGACGAAAGGTGGTTTGGGCATCTGATTAGGGTGCGCTGTCATGGAGGTGTGTTGGGCACGTCCAGCCAGGAGGTGGGGGTCTCGGGAAAAGGCCCAGCATTATAATCTCATAGGTGACTTAAGGGGGGCCGGACGTCTGGGCGTCTCTGCTTACACCGCAGTCCCTGTGTTAGAGAATGGATGGACGGACGGCTCTTCAGTAACAACTGAGCTATACGAGTTTCTTGCAATTCTTAGCTGCAGAGATACAAACCAAGACACACATAAATTGAGCTCAACGTATTATTTATTTATGCTCATTCAACCATAAACCTGCGTGTGCAGAGTAATGTACGCCGGATATGACGCTAGAATACGAGACTCTCACATCAATTAACATTTACAAGTTGGAGTATTCCAACAAATGTTTAAGAGTTCAGGTAGGACCTTTAGGATCAGGTTTGGGATTTGCAGAACAAATGTCACTGTCACAAGCAGCTGGCGTTGATCACGACAAAGCAGGAGGACAGAGAACATGCGGAGAACAGGACGTACCGTCGCTGCCACGTGTGCTGGGCGCATTCAGCACCATCTAAGAATGCAGCTTGTTACACATGTAGTAATAAAATGCCTGCATTGTTCATTCCAACAGATGGTGCATGACAGCCATTAATACTGCTAATGAATCCTCTACCTGATGGCATATAAATGAGGCAACAGACTAACCGACACTTTAACTTAAATTAAAAGGAAAAATTTAGGAGAAAGAAAAGAATGACAGAGGGGCTGCTGATCTCATGCAATTGCAATAAACATTCTGGGGATCTTCTCTTAGTAACAAATCACAAAGAAAGATAACTGATTCTGTGAACTGCCATAAAGAAGGCACACTGGCCTCCCAGGACCCCTGTCTGAGACCCCCAGCTACTTCTCTCCGTGTGACTGCCAATGGATGAGCACTTCCTCTATCGGCTTTTTGTTAGTTCCTGTCTTTATTGTTCATTAGGTAATGGTGTTGGTTGTCTGTGTCACCTGTTGGAATGAAAAATGCAGTGTGTTTTATTAGTACACACAGCAAACGCATCGAAATGGGCATATCGAGTCACGAGTAATGCAGTAGGGTATCGTGGACTGCAGTTCCACTTTGTTAAATGCGTTTCAATTAGACGGCGCCTTTGTATTCAGATTTAAGTGCTTGACCAATAGCCCCTGATTCATGCTAATAATCTCGATGTTTTATACCTGTCGAGATGATGTCTTCATTGCTATTTGTGATACTTTCTGGACTCGAGCAGGTGCTGCACTCTTCAGCTGCCATGAGATCCAAGGTTTACCAAGGTGAGAGCTGGGAGTCTGGAAGACCATCAGACAGAAATGTGGCCGACTTTGAGACGTTCTGCCAGCTGCCTGACAATCGGGATGAAGCGAGTCGCCAGCTCTCAAGTGGCATGTGTGACTGGCGTCTTGATGATAGAAAGTCCATCTTCTGGCCCAGCACCACTGACGTCTCCCCTGTCTGGCTGGTCTTCCCGGTTCCACCTCTCAATCCTGATATGTTGGACTTTCTTCTTTTTGACGGTTCATCTTTCCCAAGCACTCTTACAGCAAACAATGGATGTGCTCCACATCACATCCCACAGACGGACAGAGCAGGACTTTCATATCCACCTTCTTCTGCCTTGAACTGCTTGGCTGAAGTCTTTTGCGGTCTTGTTGTGTTACTCCAATCCAACGGAGTTCCTTTGCGAGAACAGGCTGCTACAGGAGCACTCCAGCCACTGCACTTCTTCATCACCATTTGCTTAAACTAAGAAGGCTCGGCACATTTGGCATCACCATAGCCCTCTGTCCTGCAGTCGGCCTGGCCACTCTTCTCCTATTCTGTCCCACTTACAGCTGGGAGGCTAACACTGCCCACGAGATTCCAGATGACCTCCCGTTGGCGCTGTACATGCCCTGCTAATCGCTTCGGTCCTGGACCCTTGGCACTGCCCATGTGTAGCTCATGTTCTCCCTTCTGCATGTCACACTTTACATGTACCCCCATTAACCTTCCTCTGCTGCCTGTCAGCTCCACTCAGAATTCTCTCCGGGTCCATCTGTAACGTCTTGACTGTTCTTGTGGATGTCGCCCACTCCACCCGAGTAGAATGAACGTCCATTGCAGAACAATCAATAAAAAGCCTGGCAGACCCCAAACGGAAGGCCAGAGGACTCTACAGAGATGACATCAGACATGGGCGTCTGTGATGCGAGGTGGCTCTGCTGCTCCTCCGTCTAAAACAAATCCGAGTGTGGAAACGTTAGGAGAAGAGACCTGCTGGGACAGGAAATACAAACGGAGGTAGTGCTTTGAAATTCTTAAATGTATGGAGGGCCAGATCAAAGATGGATTGGCACTTGTCACTGAGGCTGCTCCCACTCTGCCCTTGGACTGCAGTCCGATGTGCCCAAGCTGCCCGGCCGCACCACCCGGAGGACGCGTCACCTCACCTCGCCCCACCCGGATATCTTTGGGAAGCTCCTTATTCCTCGGTTATCCTTTGAGGGTTTTTTAAAGGAATCCGCTGCGGGCCTTCGATTTGACGGTTTTGCTGTGGTATGCAAAATCCAGAATTAGTGGCCCAGTACTGGTGATCTATGCGTAATTCATTTAAAACATTTTGGTTGCTTCTAAATAAATTAATTGCTTGTTGTAATCTATACTGTTGTCTTTGAATGATGAATAATCAATTTTACAATGTGTTTTTAGGTTTTCACTTTAGATGATGATATTTCTCTCTTAATTATCGTTCTTTTTACAGGACCTCCTGGGTCCGTCAGTTCCAAGGTCCTTCCCCACTTCATCAGAGGCCTCTGGCATGTGGTCCACCTGTACTCTGATGTCATGAGGTGCTCCACCCAGAAGGCAAGTGGATGACGACTGTGACAACAAATGAAGGCTGGAAAGTAACTGAAGAGATCCGACAAGAGCGCCTTTAATCTCCATCCTAAGATCTGACAAGACCGCCTTTAGTCGCCATCCCAACGAATAAAGTCTGCAGCCTGAGAACGCAGCAGACACAGAAGGATTACGGGGGCTCAGTAAAGAGATGACTGAGTACAAGGATGAGACACCCACAAAAAGGGGTGCCAAAGAGCTTCATTACTGCCATCCGCACAAAGGGAAGCACCCAACACCACCTGACCAGTCGCTGGCAGCGCCACAGTGAGCTCAGCCGGACTGACCCATCCGAGGGCATTTGAAGCTCCAGCAGCAGCAGCCCACAGCAGTCGCGGTACGTCCAGTTTGACCACTGACCTCCCATAAGCTCGGGACGAGGTGGTAATGGGGGCTTCCTGCCAGGAACAGACCAGAGGGGAGTGGGACATCCGCTTTTGGTCATGCTGGAGAGCAGATGAGTCGTCCCTACTGTGGCTAGTGTTGCCCACCCTAACCCTTTATTAATTTGGTTTGGTTTTTTGTAATATTTTGTGCTCTGATGTGTTTGTTTTAGGACTTCAAGAGGTCTCAGTGCTGGTCATTGTTGAGTTGGTCTTCTGTGAAATGACTAAACTGAGTAATGGCCTGGGCAAACTGAATCGTCCCCTAAGAACACATCTTCCGCGATTAGCGATCAGTATTCCTACCTGATGAGCATTGCTGCTCTTTCTCGCTGTTCTTTTCTGAGTGGAAGACCCCCATAACTGAGAGAGCACAGGGTCAGCTTGGACGTAGTCAGCTTCAGAAGCTTCTACACTGTTCTGTAGATGGCAAAAAGTTTAATGTTCACTTTTAAAAGCACCAGCGGGACACGGCCTTTAAACGCTTGGCTTCACGGCATTACACTTACGTACGTCATCCAGTTTCTGACTTTCGAAATCCAGTAGCGGCCGACAGCACGACTCTAACCGTCTCCTTCTCTAACGTGAAGCTGACTGGAGTCGTAAGTTGAACTCCATGAATCTGATTGGTTTAAATGAAGCACATGATCTTGGCTGTCCCCTCCCAACATTCCGCCGTTTCGCCTACGGTTCGTACGACTCTTTTCTTTCTACACCAGCTTTCTGCCTTTTTTTATTCTGTTAATAATCCTTTGCTCTCACATTTTTGGGTTTTTGTCATTTTCTATGAACATTCATTTCTTTGGTTTTTCTTTTTTCTGTTTTACCGACTTGATTATTTATGTAAATCAGTTCCTGTCTCTTATCACTTCACATTTCCCTGTTTCTGTGTTTGTGTACATATGTGTTTATGTTTAATTGTGTTCTTTTTTCATTTTTGTAGTATTGTTTCATTTTAGGGGCGGCACGGTGGCGCAGTGGTACCGCTGCTGCCTTGCAGTAAGGAGACCCATCTGAGTTCACTTCCCGTGTCCTCCCTGTGTGGAGTTGGCATGTTCTCCCCGTGTCTGCGTGGGTTTCCTCCCACAGTCCAAAGACATGCCAGTGAGGTGCATTGGCCATCCTAGTGTGTCCCTAGTGTGTGGGTGTGTGTGTGCACCCCGCCCGAGGTTTGTTTCCTGCCTTGCGCCCTCTGTTGGCTGGGATTGGCTCCAGCAGACCCCCGTGACCCTGTAGTTAGGATATAGAGGGTTGGATAATGGATGGTTGGATGGATGTTTCATTTTATTGTTTTATTCTTCTAAACATATTCTGTTTCTATGCATTAATGGCATCTACTTGTTTGATTATCGCTCCTTGCGTTTTATGTACCTTTCTGTTTTTGTGTTTTCCGCTCTAAATAAATTCCCTTAAGTCATCAGCAGACTCTTAGCTACCTTGATGGCCTGCTTTGGTGGAGATATTTCACGCTACATACGCGTCTCGTCTCTGAACACGATACGATGAAAAGTGGGAGCAGCGGCCCCAAGGCTGTAAGGGGGACCTGCTGCATACAGCGCCTTGTCAAGGTGGCCCCCCCCAAGTCGGTTCACTACAGACACACACGCCACTTGTGTGCCCTACTGGATGGTGCAAGGCCAGGCCAGGCTGGTCTCCGTCTGTAGAGTTAGCTGGTGTTCTTCTGGGTGCTCCAGGATCTTCTTCTCACAAGCAGGTTTGGTTCCTTGACGACATTAGGTAATCTGAATTAATAATAAGGTGGGCCTGGTGGACACCAAAAAGACCCTGGAGGGTTATGGGAGCCGGAACCTTCTCAACATGTCGGTGTGGATAAATGGGGCAGTGGGCAAGTCCAGAAGAGGACAGGCAGCCTGAAAGCCACCGAGCCTCGCTGGCCCTTTTTTAAGTCACGACTACTCACAGCCGAGTATTTTAGGGTCCACAATGAGTAAGCTGTTTGAAACGGGCCCTGAAGCTGGAAGGCCAGTCTGGGCAAAGGCACACTGGTGAGGAGGACTTGCAATAGCAGCAGACCCCTCGGGACTCCTCATGCTGTCGTCGTCGTCTGTGATGTTTAGTGTGTGGACAGACTTGGTGGCCTCATAAGTCCCCAGGCTCGACTGGCCGCCTGCACCTCCCAAACACCTCAACGTTAGGCTAAAGCGGCCCGGGCTGAGCCCTACTGCTCTGTGATGCATGGCCACCTCATCCAGGGTTAAGTCCGGCTTTGCCAGCCATGAAATCGAGGTCAGGACAGTAAGGAAATAAACAAATAAATAACAATGCTTGTTTTTCTCTTGCATGAATTAAAATCGTGTGTCGTGTTTGATCAGCTTTGTGCATCCCACTTGAGACCGCTAATGCATAATCAATAATCCGCTAATCAATTGCTGTGCAGACCAATCAATTCCTCTCCTGCCTGTTGTTGTTGTTTCTGCATGTAAAAAGCATTTTCTCAAAGTAAACAAATAAAAGGTTTACTGCCTCAAAGACAAACCCTCCGACTCATCCAAAGAGCCCACCACGTCTACCAGACGCCAACATTCTGGGACACGGTAGAGGTTCAAGTCTGACTGGCCTGCTCCTTTCTTTTTGGATTTGTACCTTGATGACCGTGCGGCTATGGAAGCAACGCCAATCAAAACTGCGCCCTGACTGATGGCCACCACTGTGAAGTCCAACCCTTCTTCTCCTCACCACAGAAGCAGCTCCAGAGCAGGAGATGAGACCAAACACCAAAGTTGGTCTGCTGATAAAACAGGACTTTTGTATTCATTTATGGGTTTGCTTCATTTTGGAATCCTGTTATCGAATGTAATGATTGGTGAGACCGGGTGAATATTGGACTCAAAGGAGTCTTCTCTTTGCTGCCCGCGGTGTTTCCAGCTCATCCTGCATAAAAACAAACTTCAGATCCTCCTCCAGGACGGGCCCCCCTCAGTAGCCTAGTGCTTCTCTAAAATGGACCACAAACCTTAAAGGTAGGATTGGCTCTCCAGAAGAGCCATCTGTGTTTATTACTCTGTCCCCAATGCGCCTTTGTGTCATTGCTGCTCCACTCACCCTTTGCTCTCTTTAGTTTTTGGAAATAAGCAAGTTTCTGCTCACGCTTGGACTTTACAGGAAGACCACCTCAAAAACACCCGAACAAGTACGACCTTGGACTTCAAAAATCACACCAGCCTCATTCTATTAAAGAAGGGACCTGTGGGGAATCAGAAAAATGGGCTGACCACGTCCGCCTGGCCCTGGTGCCACAGAACATCGGCACCTCCACAACCGCCATAGGTGAGGCGGGCTTGGTGCACATCAGATGAACCAAACTGACTCAGCCAAAGGTCACTTGGATGCCAACTTGAGGAGATGGCACTCTACCTGATTTCACGGTTTAGCCTCGTCTTAGCTGTGCGAGGCCTTTGGCTCAGACTGCTGCTCTGGAGGGATTCTGCACCAAGATGTAGACCCCGCTATCATCGAGTTGCATCATAATATCCATAAATACATCTTGGGGGGGTAAAAAACAGCACTTTCAATGGGAAACCTGATTTAAAGAAGTAGGTTTATGTTTAAACTGGAGATTTTATTACCCGGTTCAAGGAAGAGCCCAGTCTCAGCACGCACATCCCCAAAGCCGACACTCGGCACGCTCCAAACGAGGAGTTTCACTTCTCAAAAACATTTCACAATGCTATGGAGTTTGACAAACACTGAAAGGAGGCTGTGGAGTTCCTATCACACTCCAATCGCATCTCCCCCTTTCCTTCATAGAGGAAGACAGAAGGCTGGAGGTCACTAATCGTGCCATTGTGTCGATGAGCACATGCATGTACTCTGTGCACCCCGTAAGCTAATTCTGACTTTTATTCCTTACAATTTGTTGTAGAACTGGAGCTCCTTATGATATTTTGAGGTGGTGTCCATGGCTCCACCATCCGGCGTCCTGCTGGCATTGATGAGCAGCACTAAAGCGGCTGTAGCAGTCAGGTGACATGGTGGCAGTGCTCTAGCATTGTGCACTTCGCCTTTGTCAAAGGCCTCTTCGCTTTGCCCTGTTTTTGCCTCTGCCTTCTGTTTTCACACTTCAATGTGCCCACCTTCATTTCTGACTGTCTGACCCTTCCTGAGGTTGCTCTTGCTTTTATGGACACCAATGTGTCTACTTGGCTTCTGTCATGGCTTCTCCTTATTCTGCTGAATCCAATAAAACTCTCTCAAAAACACGAATTTACAATAATCCACGAGACTGCGGTAATCCAAAGACGTCACTCAGACAATAACAGCTAATGCCACAGTGGCCTGCCAACAGCCTGCCAAATCCCATAAATGGGGGGCAAGCAATATAAAATAGACATCTGACACAATAGTAATTCCTAATATTTCATATAATAGCATTCAAACAATTCATAAACAAAATAAAATTCACAAAACTGGAGACAAATTTCACAGATCATTCAAACCGCTGCCAGGTGACATGAATATCAAGGGGTGGCATACTTTAGGCAGCAAGTGAGCAGTCTGGTCTTGAAGGTGACGTGTTGTACAAACATAAGGATCTGAGCGACTCTGACAAGGGCCACACGACCGGATCAGAGCATCTCCTAAGCAGCAGGTTCGTGATATGCTGGCCATGATAGAAAGGTGTCAAAAGACGCCGTGCATCTCGGCTTCCACTGGTCAGAGTGCCTGCAATGGGCACAGGAGCATCACAACTCGACCATGGAGCAGCAGTAGAAGGTGGCCTGGTCTGATGAATTGCAGTTTCTTTTAGATTGTGTGGAGTGTTGGGTGTGTGCATCATTCACCTGGTAAAGAGATGGCAGCAGGATGCACTATGGGAAGAAGGCAAGCCAGTGGTCGCCCTGACACTGATGCACAGAGAAATGTTCTGCTGGGAAACCTTGGGTCCTGGCATTCATGTAGACGTCACTTTGACACAAACCACCCACCTTAAGATTGCTGCAGACCACGTAAACCCCTTCAAGGCGATGGTATTCCCTGATGGCAGTGGCCTCTTTTATCAGAATAATGCACCCTTTGTCCCTGCAACACTTGTTCCGGAATGGTTTGAGGAACATGAAAAAAAATTCAAGGTGTTGACTTGGCCTCCAAACTCCCCAGATCCAAATCTGATCAAGTACTTGTGGTACGTGCTGGAGAAACAAGTCTGGTTCAAGTAGGCCCCACCTGGCAACACCCAGGATCTGCTGCCAACGCCTTGGTGGCAGATCTCTCAGGACACCTTCAGAGGTCTTGTGGAGTCCAAGCCTTAATGGGTCACAGATGCCCTGGTGGCACAAGGAGGACCGACATAACCTTAGGCAGGAGCTTTGATGTTTTGGTGGATCAGTGCACATTCAACAACAAAATATTTTAAAGAAAATGGACTAAATTGGGGGGGGGGGGGGGACGACACATCTGAACCAGGAACAAAACGCTGCCTATTCTGAAAAACTGAGGGAACAGTGGAAAAGAGTAAAACAGATGAACAGAAGAGGAGTGTAGTCGGCAGGATAGGTGAGAGCCCAGGGCAATTCAGTGAATTAAAATGGGGCGGAGGGGAAGGCAGAGCTGATTTTTAGACACACACACATCAAGGATAACATTGAGAGATTTAGTATGGAAGACGGCCGAGTCCAACACGACCGCAGCTCAGAGCAAGTGAGATGGAAACTTGGTAAACGTGAGCTTGCAAGAGAGAGAAATTGCATCCTGCTGCTGCGTTTCATTTTTTCACATCCAGGCAGCCCACACAATTTATTTATTTATCGTTTTGCCTAAGGCTGGGTAGACTTAACAAGAATTCATCAGGAATTGTGACTTGCGACTGTACATTTTGTTTGTAACAGTTGTACATATTTCTGCAAGGTATTAGTTCAATAAGGAGCACTGATGTGAGTTACCAGAAACGGTAAGTAATAAAATACAAGAAGAGGCAGGAAGCCTACGGAGCTCCGATCTTCGAAAGGCACTGATGTGACTGACGGCTTCAGCGCTGATTTATGGCCTGCACTTACTCCGTTGTTTGCTTGTTAATTATTCACACTGGAAGGATGCAACTGCATGAGGGCATCTTAGAAAGCACTTAAAGGACGTTTCCTGGGAGGCAGCACTCCAGGTCGTCCGATGGATACCCACAGGAAACGTAACAGACTGGCCTCTTCAGCGGCTTTCCCAGTTTTCAGATTTAGGACAGAAGTGTCCCGGAAATGATTTGGGAAGTCATTTTACACGCTTCGTTTTAAAGTCCATCCTATGAAAGATCCACCAGAAGTAGAATTTGGAGGGACTGGCACTAATTAGTCTGCCAACACACGGGATCGGGAATGAGCTCTGGGAATTTGACTGCAGGACACAACCAACCAGGAAAAGCAAGCAATTGATGGATTTGAATCAGTCCTGAGCTGAACGGGATGAGACGCCAATAAACGAACGTTCTGAGCAGCCATCTTTTCCAGAATATCGCAATTTCAAATGTTACCTCCCCTCAAACTGGGATCAGGAGACGCGGCACAAGAGGTCAATTCAGACACCCACACCACATTGGGCTTCCTCAGTCGTCTGCCGTCGTCTTCTTCACATTCTTCAGTTTGAGGTGAGATTCACAAGAAGCTCCTGTGTGTCCTGCTCATCTTTAGTAACAGCGATGAGCAGATCTACGACAGATCGCAATGTCTAAGACCCGGCGGCACAGCCTACTTTTCCTCTTTATCATATCGGTTAAGAGACTCCACACTCAACGACGGATTCCTTTTGTCCTCACAGTGTCTCTGCAGTTTTGGGGGTGCACGTTAGACGCTTGTCTCCCCAAAGACAATTAACAGATTTACACTCAAGATTTGAATTTCTTACTAACAAAAACTGCGACTTCGAAACAGATGATGCGAATGACCGTCAGGTTCAGCTTGCTTCAATAGTTTGTGTGGAGTTTAGTGGTGAAGAAACAAAAAAGAAATAAGTGTGGATGAAGCCATCGCCAGGCAGAGCGAGTTCTTCCACTCGTGTCAGTTTCTCACACGTAACTTCAAAGTGGGTTGCATATTAAAAACGTAACGTAGAGTCCCCCCATACTGTCACCAGCACGGAACACGTTTCGTCTTTGTGGGGTTCAGATTAATGGGTGCAAAGCGCCTCACATTACAGGAAAATCTGAGCAGATAATCGTTGAGGACCAGCACAGGATCGGGATGATTTTCACAAGGGTCCAGTCTGGGGGCTCTCCCAGTAACGCTTACTAAGTATGAGACGCCGCACTAGACTGGGACTTCCTCACTCCACCTGACAAAACGCTTTTTTCTGCATTATGCCCGTCTCCGTATTAAGCGATCTAAACAGAAGTCGGAATACAAAGTCACAGATTACAGATTTACAGGATTGGCAACTGATCTAGTCATAAAGTCCCTCGGCGGGCACTGTACCAGTACACAGACAGACATTTCAGGCACGTGTCACAATCAGTGACAGTGACATGGGATGTCACCATTCAGACCCAAGTGAGATATTAAACAGTAATATTGGCACTTCTGTGAAGCCCCGTGCCAGGCCAGGGTGCACTAGCTTGGCCAAAAGCTTCAGTGGCACCCAGTCAACGTGGTTAAAGGCATCAGACAGAATGGCAGAAACGACGAGGGCAAAGGCAACTTGAAGATTATGGAGTGGCTGCAGTGCAACACGTCCGCCCCTCAAAGGCTTGTGGGCAGCTTGAACACTCAGAGTACGGCGCTCTGCCATTAGTCTAGTGAAGCCGAGGTCAAAAGAAAACGGTCGCGCCATCACTGAACACAGCCGCGGAAGTGAAGCCTGCTGAAATGAGAGGTACTAGTGACTCGTAGGCACTTTATTGGGGCACAAGGAGGATCACTGGAAGGAATGAACTCCACGCAAAGCATCAACATGTCAGAGCACATGAAGTGAACTAAGTTATGAAAACAGAGAGGCCACCACAGGCAGGGCTAATGATGGCACCGCTACCAGCGTCGAGCTGTTCAGCTCTGACGTCCCAGTGCTAAGATGACAGATGTCCCAGCCATTATGGCCGGGAGTTCAGTCCAGCCCAGTAAGGCTGCTTCTTTTAATGTTATCCAGTTACTCCAATTTGAGCCACAAGGGGGAGCTACAGCCAGTTCAAGAAACACCGAGGATGGCTTGCCAGGTCAGTGCAGAACACACACATCGACTCAGCTTGACATCACCAACCAATGTCACCTGCCCAAGTGGACACAACGTGTAACTGAGACAGTGACGAGCCTGGCACTGAACACTGCATGAGCCAGCCAAGCAGACGTCTGTCATGCCAACCTGTTCTGCGCTAAGTGACAGCTGCACCTGAAGGAGGTTTGATTACGGTCAGCTCAGCGCCTTTGACCCACATAGTACCCGTGTAGAGCAGACACAGCCTCAAAGTGTCCATTATGCACAGAGGAACATCACCACAGTCTTCATCAGTCATCTCTAACTGACGTCCCTCTAATTCCCAGTCCGACACCTTAGCCACAACACCACACTGCCTACAACATTCCTCCAAAGTTCTGCATAGCGAAACATCCTGGGCGACGCACCGCAGTCCATCATGACCTTACCACCACCAGTAGGCACAAGTCTCACCGGGGGTGTATAAGTGGCGCCCAGCGTTGAAAGAAGCCTTTAAACGTGTTAACACCCTCCAGTAAGGAGCGTCTCTCGGCTTGGCACTTACTCAGTTTGGACCAAAAAGTAAAACCTCAGTTCAGTCTTCAGCGTCCTCTTAGAAACTCAACTCATGCCAAGTTGTCTCATAACAAAGGTGCCAAAGTGGCGAGTCAGGCCGATGCCACAGGGGAGCCATCCGTGTGAAGACTGCAGAAAGAGCTTTTATTTATTGAGTTCCATAAAGGGTAACATGAGGGGCCAGGAATAGATGGTTCCAGATTTATGAAATGCCAATGGGCTCCCGCTTTCAAGAGGACTCTTTCTGCATAACATGGGCGGAGTTTGGGTGGTCTTGGTCCGGTAGTACCCTGTTCGACATGTTCTACCAGACATCAAAGATGTTTAGTTTTCAAAGCACAAAGAACCAGTTTCACAAGTTAAGAGCCTCCGGCCCATTGGAAGGCCATCTCGGTGAAGCGTTCACGTTAAGAGTGCGCTTGTGTCCGATCTGAGGCTTCTTGTCACCAAGGCCAACACTCGGCAGACTTTCGAGCACAGTGTCCTGCTGCTCGAGGTCACCTAAAGACTGCGACCCACACAACTGAATAACGAGTCGATTCTACTGGCGTGAAAAGGAGGCGCCCAGTCGGGAATAACCAAGTCCCCTTCAAGAGATGAGCAGGGCACTCCGAAACGACAGCACACCTTCGAACGAGCTGCCTGCCGCAAAACGTCATTTGTGCCACGTATTAGAAAAGCGAGCGCGCTTCGTAATAAACAAGCAGAGCAGGAAATGGGAACACGAGGAGGCGTAAAACATGGACGAGACCAGAGAATCGGCGACGAGCAGGCGAAATATCGACCCGTGTGAGCCCAACAGTCCAACCCATTCAGAGAGGCAGAGGAGCAGAGCTCTGGACAGGACACCAAGCCATCAGCGGGCCTCACAGCGGTCTGTTCTTATATTTTAAAGAGACTTCCACGATGAATGAACCCGAGCGCCAACCTGTGAATACCAGGCCGGGGCCACGGGGGTCCGTCTCTCTTTAATCAATAAAGATTTGGAGGCTTAACATTAACCTCACTTGGTACGACATGAAGAAGCAGCACTTCACGTTCGGTGCACAGGCTCTCTGGTGCATTTAGGTTAGATAAATGACAATGGCACCCAGCCTAATTCCTATTAAAAATAATTTCATGTCTGATTGCTCTTGTAGGTCTGCTCATTGGCTCTGTTTACAGCGGCTGAAGCCATGGTTACCCGACTTCAGAGGCGCTGTGCAAATGACATGACATGAGCCTCACAGCTCGCGTCGCCATTTGTAGCGGCTGGCATTCCTCGTCTCGCCCTCTTGTTACCCGGCTTGTATGCCAGGTCAGGGTCCCCATAAAGTCGTGACCCCAACAGCCTACTGGGAATCTCCCTAGGCATTCCAAATTCTCCTCGGGGTCAGGGTACAGCTCTCTCTTACCAGACCCCCCTGTCATGTCCCACCCCACTCTGCAAAGTCAACGGCACGGCAAAGAGCTCAGGACACCATGAGGCACAAAGCAAAGGTGGACCACAACATCGCATCGCATCACATCACATCCCATCACACCGGCTCCGCAGAGGCTGCCAGTGGAAAAAAAAAAAAAAAAAGAAAAAGAAAAACAAATCCTGAGGAGCCCCCCTTGTGCCCATTCATTCCATACACACACGCTGGGCGGCCCTGTCCTTAAAGCAGCTCTTCTTTCCAACTCGAATCCCACCCCCGTGGTCAATGAGGAGCGCCTGACAAAGGCCGGGGCGCCGACCCCAAGCTCTTTAACGGCACACGTCACCTGCACCCGCCTCGCCGCGGCTCCGGTCCTCTCCTGCCTGATGCGAGCTCACGGGGATCCGCACCGTAAAGTTGGCGCCGCCAGCGAGCCAAGTTTACAGAACTTTGGAGTGAAGACCCGGGAGAGGCAAAGCCGAAAAGTTTCCGGCGCCCTCGTCCCCGTGAATGTCATTTGCTCGGGACAGCCGCGGCTCGGCCCCCGGTGTAAATGCAGGTGCAGGCGGCGGCGCACGTCGCCACAGACGAGTCGCAGCCGGGCGGTGCCAGTCCCACTCCAGGCCTCTTTCTGCCCACCTCTCAATGTTAGCCCAACATTTCAAGGACATGAGCGCGCCCTGCCAGACGGGAGCATCCCGCTCGCCTCTTCAGCTGTCTTCTCGGCGCCGAGCGCTGCGCGGCTCATCGGCGTCGGGATTGTCCTTGTCACTTAAATGAAGGCGGCGGTGGTGGCGGCGGCGGCGGCAGCGGCAAGCACCCGAGCCGAGCAGCCCCCGCTGTGACTTCGAGCAGAAAGCGCCTCGCCAAAGTGGTCCATTTGCGGAGCTCGGAGCTCGGCTCCATCTCGGGCAAACGGAGAACTGTCGTGCACTTCACCCGGCAACAAATGACAGGCGAGGGCGAGAAAACAATGACAACAAGGCGAACGTGTTGCGCGACTTCGCAGACGAGAAAGGGGTTATTACCTTGGAAGTGACATCTGTAGCAGGTGTCCAGGTGAATTGTCATTTAAAGGGACAGAAGCCGCTTTCTCGGTATTAAGGTCCATTCCAGGCAGGAGCATTGCTCTCTTCCACACTCCCCCTTAAACCGGACGCCGGGATCGTTCAAATAGGGGGAGCCGCGGCTGACGACACATCTTTAAAACGAGTAATCGGCGTGGCGGCCCGGTGTCCGTGTCCTGGGTGTACCGTACAGCCTCCCGGACGCCATTCTCCGCTCGAAAATTCAATCCCGTATTTGAAGGGCTCGTTTAAACCGCGATCCCAATTACTCGCCATACCCACTTCTACGAAATGCCGCAGTCCGCACTCAACCTGACCCAAAACGTCATCCGCGGTGCCCGTTTTCTCAATGACAGCAAGACTCGAGATTACAGCTCTCCGCCACGGCAACATCATTAGCAGCCCCTCAATTAGCGCCAGGTCCCGTCCTTTTTTGTTTTTAAAAAAAAAAAAGCCGCCGCTTACGCGTTCGCCAAAGCTGGGGGATAGCAGAGAGAGGCGCGGGCTTGCAGGCGCCGCAAGGGGCGGGCGGCACGGATGTGGCATCTTCTACCCGCTGCTCCGTGTGCCCGAGCCGCTCTGCTCCGGTGGCGCTAACGAATCGCCCTCCGCTGTTTGTTCCCTTTTCACCTTCCGTCACGCTTTAGTAAAATCCGAGGGACACTTTGGTGACCGTTTGGTGGCATTCTGTGTTTAAGCGGTCCTAGGCTTGGGCACACCGGGTATCGCCGCGAGTCTGCATCACTCAGGTGTCTGCTTGGCCCCTGCCAGGTGAGCGCAGGGAAAGCAAAACGGGGTTGTTATCTGAAAAGTGGACGGTGCACTGAAGCGAAGACAGGCGACCACCCTTTGGTGGCTTTGGAGGACAACCAAATTTTATGGGACTCGCTCGCTCGCTCCGTCCGTCAATGCTCGGTTCATCTAAAGGGCACTTCAAGCGTACGGCTGCCTGAGCAGACGGCCTTTGCAAATGAACCCGCTCCCCTCCAACCTGGCAAGTAGTTGCTTTAAATGTATTGTTGTAGATTGGCACACTTTTAACAATTTGTTTAGTTGTAACAACTCAACTATTTTAGTCGACTTTACTGTAATTGCAACTAGCAGTGCATGTTCAGTTCTCATAAATCTTTAAAAAACATAAAATGGTCAGAAAAAAAAAAAAAAAAAAGACAAAACACAACTGAAGTCGACCAAAGATGCAACACCTCCAACTCGCTAAAAATGACAGGGACAGGGGACATGGTGACGTCACTGTGGGCTCTTGTTATGTGGACAGGGAGATGGGGTATGGGATTGGAACTCTGATCTCAGGGGGCCGCAGGTTTTCATTCCAGCCACCCCCTTAATTAGGCCCAAATTACAGTGGCTTGTAGCACCTCCTGCTGTTGGCTTTATTTGAATTAAATGACATTACTTCTTGGCATTCCCAGCCTTTGATATTTTATTTCTTCTCTTTTAACCAGCAGCCCCTCGTTAAACTGCTGGTTCCACAACGGTGCTTTACTGGATTGTCTGGTTCCTTGCTGAACCATTGCATTCGGGGAAGGTTTCTTTGGGCTTTGAAGAAGCTCTGCATGTGCGGACCTCCAGTGTCCAGAAGGCAGCCTTGCAGGACATGAAAACCTGAACTGAGCCAGAGTGGTCGTGTCCAGCAAGAGTCCTTTTGAAATGAGAAGCCATCGGGACTTCACAAATGTGTTAGCATCTCTTCATGGTAACTTATGGAGCCTCCTATGGATCAAAATAAATAAATAAATGAATGTCCTTTCAAGACCCTTTATGTCGATGGTGCTTTTGAGGACTAAAAACAGGTCCCCTCTGGCATCGCCCTGATGGCATCACACAGGGCTGCTGCTGGCCAAATGGGTGCCCTAAGCAGAAATTAACTTTTGTGCCCCCTCCCCCAAATATTACGGAAGTAAAAATAAAATAATAAAAAAAACACCTACTATAGGGGCCAAAATAGAACTTTATGCAAATAAAAGTAAATACATAAATAAATGGTATCATTTATAAATTACAATTGTAGCTCTACAGCAAAAAATACAAACTAAAATTACACTTTAAATCAAACATTTATAATAAATAAACAGTAATAAACTGAAATAAAATCAACACTGTCATCTGCTGGAGCTTTCCAAAGTTCAAAATTTACAAAGGCACACTTCTGCTTTTTCTTGAGGCAAAGTCGTAAATGAGCTCTGCATATGATAAAGCCTTTCTTTGCTAATTCAGAGTTGACGCTGACAATTGCCAGACCACTCATGCGCTCTTGTGCCATACTGTAGATCATGTAAGTGTAACAACTGCATTTACCAGGCCTTTGGTGCCCTTTTCAGGCATTTCTATTAAAATTGTTATGTAAACTGTTAATTTTGTATTAGATTATGTATTTTAACACTGTTATTTAATGACACCATATGGTCATTATTAATCAATAATCATAATTGCCTCTGTGTTTTAATATAATGCATTTTAAGTCATTTTGTTTATTTAGATCTGCTTGTATTCATATTAAGAAAGATGCGTTAGTCGTGAAATTATTACCGACACATCATTAACGTCGACAGAATAAAATAAAGTTTCACAGGATTATGAACGTACCTGAAAGTGATGCACGGGCTTCATCTTGGGCTTTTTTTTTCTTTCGTTTCTCGGCGCCGGACTGTTGATCTCTCTTTCCAGGACCAGGCACATTGTTCAATTATTATCATTTTTGGCCAAATAGGCAGCCGTAACAGAGGTGAGGGCGCGCCACGCGCGTCATCACGTGTGCTTAGCCTACTCTGCGTTCACTGTAAAATGCAATATATACGTTTATATTTTTGTTTATTTGTATATGTATATTATTAATATTAATTTATTATTATAATATATAAAAACGATTTTTTTGAGCAGCTGGGATGGTGCCCCCCTGGGAGTTGGTGCCCTACGCAGACTGCGTACTCTGCGTATAGGGAGCGGCGGTACTGGCATCACATGTCTGGCACCTTCATTTGTCACCCACTGAGCCGACTTGGGGCTCTCGGCCTCCATCCCCGGTGGTCCACCGTTTTACACCCACACTCTGGCGTTACATCAGTTTTATTTAACTCCATGGCCCCTGACTGCTCTCATTCTTAGGGTGGGCAATGCTACTGGTTTTGAAGTGGATACCAGTACCAGGAGGTCAGGAGGACAGAATGTCTCTTATGAATTGTGATTGGTCAGTCTACTGCATATTTAAATGAAGTCATTTCAAAATAAAGATTAATCAAATGAAGTGAAACACACAAACGCAATCAGGATAACAGAAGCGTTTGCGTTTCCATAAAGATTTTATTTTGTTTGTTTAATAGACGTACAGGCAGCCAGTTTACAAAAGTAATTCAATCGATTCCCGTAAGCAGTGACGGGGACCAAAACAACAAGAATTCGGCGTCTGCATTTCCTGTCCTGCTGCCCTCCTGGTTTACTGCGTCATGTTAGCTTAACTTTGACCAAAGTTTCAGATAAAGCAACATGTTGACACTTTCAGACTTGATCCAATGTCACCTCTGTGGGCACAGGGCAGGACAACACGAGGTGAGGGTGCCAGTGCATCACAGACAAGAAGATGACATTACATTTACTGTATATAGCACTTTACGTAGGGAGTGAGGAGCCGATGTGCGGCAGCCATCTTGTGCCAGTGCACTCACCACTTATTATCATAACCAGTCTTGATGGGCAACTTAGTCTGAGCATCGGGGTACACCCTAATCTTTTAGGAGCCCACAGAGTCAGGACCTCAGCTTTACATTTCATCAGAAGGATGGTGACAGTTTTTATAGCACAGTGTCCCTGTCACTGTACTGGGGCATTGTGATCCCCCAGCTGGCCTCAGCCACACCTCTTATAGCAGCAGCCCAAGCTTTTCCTAGGTGGTCTCCCATCCATCCATCCATCCATCTATCCAAGTGCTGGCCAGGCCCAAACACGCTTTGTTTCAGGTGGACGGCCTGTTGTGAAGTTCAGGTGGGATGCTAATGGCACATATGTCAATTTAACATCACCAGTCCACCTCACTTGCATGTCTTTGGACTGGAGGACATGGGAAGAACATGCAGACGTCAGGCAGGGACCACCTGAGATGTGAACTCCAGTCTACTTGCTGTACCCCCATGATACACTAGGGGCTGTTGTTAATGCGTTTAAAATAAGTTAAGGGCTTAAGGGGGCTACTCCCATCACAGCACGTCTGCTCATCCCAGGACATGTCAGCAGAACGTGTGGTGTGGTAGGACATTCAGCGTCTCTGAAAGACCCTTACTGGTGTATCGTATGGAAACAACTGTACTGGTACTCGATACCAAATGATTGCAGTCTGGGCATCAAAGCATCCATTATCTTCATTATCTTCATGACAGGACCATCCCAAGGCAGATCAATACGCCTCAGACTTCCATTTTGTTCTTGTCATAAGATGACACACAGGTGCCAGCAGGCCTAGGTGAGCCAGTTATCGATAATTCACAGGACGGAGTGGTGGCTCCCAGGCTGAAGGATCTGTGTTGGTAAATGGAAGGCTACCGGTCCAAAGTTCAAAATGCCAGAAGGATGGCTACTCCATTGGGCCCTTGAGCTGCCATTGCTGCAGGGTGCTGTGCATGCAGCTGCCCCTGCGCTCGGACCCCAAGCTTCTCAGCGTCTCTGAAAAACAACAAATTCCCAATGCAAGAAACTGTATGGCAGATAAAGTGAATTGTCGTTTCCATCTTGTGGGCGTCTGGAACCATGAAGGTTTCTGAACTTTCAAAAGCAGGTCACTTCAAGTGATCACAGAAGAAGGTGTTATTAATGAATTTGACACCCGCATTCTTAGGGGCTCAGGGCCAGACCACCCCAGGCATTCCTCAGTGCCCACCTGTTACCCACGTCCTCAAATAATTACAGCTTTGTGTAGAGAAGGACGCTTCTTGAGTGTGAATTCACTTTAAGAATACTGTCAGGGATGCCAGGGGCAACGACCCGGCCGGGACGCCGTGAGGGACCGGATGTGGGTCTACGCCCACCCTGGATCACGTCGCGGCCGCCTTCCTGGTTGCTTTGGGGGCCACAAGTTGCGGGCATGGAAGCCCCACCCTACAGGGGCTCGTGGTCACCGCCAGGAGGCGCCCCAATGCCACACCAGGAAGTGCTGGGGGGAAGAATTAGAAGGATACCCGGAGAGCTGCCGGGAGGACAGCCGGCACTTCCGCCACGCTGGGGCGTGGCCAAGAGGGGAATGCCGGGAACCACCTGGAGCTCATCCGGGAGAGTATAAAAGGGGCCGTCTCCCTTCATTCAGGGCTGGAGTCGGGTGGAAGAAGGACAAGGCACGCGAGGAGAGTGGAGGCGGCCCGAAGAGAGGCATTTTGTGGCCAGGACTGTGTGTTTGGGGTTTGTGCACTAATTGAACTGGGTCTGAGTGACCATATTATTGTATATATTGTATATAATAAATACATGTGGTGGTGAAGAACAACATGTCCCCCTGTCTGTGTCCGGGTCGGCTCCACAAATACAATTTATTTGTTGTGTAGCCCAAATTCACACAAGAAGTGCCGCAATGGGCTTTAACAGGCCCTGCCTGCCTCTTGACTCTCAAATCACGTCAGATACCCAGGAGCAGCACAACCACTGTGGTCCGACAGAAAAAAAAACAAAAAACACAAAATAGTCTGACCTGAAAGAAAGACTGGCCACCCCGGGGGCTTCAGGCCCACCTCATGTGGCAGTAAAAGCCGAGCCCGCCTTGCAGCGCACAGAAAACGTCTCATTCAGAAGCTTTAAGTGAGCCGGGCGACGGCTTTATGGATTCATTAGGAGTGGAAAGCAGCAACTGCCCTCAGAAGGCAATCCGTAAAACCGAGTGGCCTGTTGGCAAGTAAAACCAAAGGCTCGCCATCCCGTCTTTACGGCTACATTAATGGCTTTTTACCAAAATCGGAGAACATTCTGAAGAGGCCCTCGTGAAGAGGACTTGACTTTATTCAAGTCTGAGGTCTAATGGAAGTCCCCTCAGAAAGACTCCATAAAGTGGATGACGGTGTAAAAGTCACGTGGCCATCTTGTGGCATTTCATATTTATTAATTAGCAATCCTAAAGACGGCGTATCTCAGAATTGTCACCGTAACATCTTCAAATGCCACATGCTCTGAACGTCTTCCCGTTCATATTGCCACACTTCCAAGACTTAAAGAGCAAGGCCCTGTTTGTTTAGAGAGACAGACTGGAAAGGCACTAGAAAATAGATCAGAGCTTCGGTAATCCAAGGGACACTCGGTTAGATTAGCAGTATAAAGGGCACAAACACACACGATCAGGGAAGTGACTGGCATTGCCTGATCCATTCCAGCGTCACAATGGTAATATGAAACAGTAAGCCGGCACTGGCACAGTACCTTGCACAGAGCATCATTGTCCATTACGATGGGGGCACAATGCCATCCTGGCCGTAATGTGAATACTACAGAGCCTGATGCCAAGGCTAGGCACAGTCTCCTATGGCACTCCTTGGAACAACGTAGTTTTCTCAGTTTTCTGCTAATGACGGTGCTCCTCTGTTTAGCCAGGACCCCGTACAGCGGGTGACAGTCACCATCCAAAATGGTGAGCAGCTCCCTGAGTGACCCCTGCTTCACCGTGTTCTCCTCCACTGACTGCTTCAGCTGCCAGGACTGAGCTGACCTTTTGAAGCAGTTTGCTTAACCCGTTGGCACTGCCCCACACACTACCACAGGCCACAACAGACTGGCAGAAAACACATGAGAGTGACCTGCACACACCAGATGATCTCAGCCTCCACGTGGAATCAGAAGCAAGTCGGACCCTTCTTGTCTGCAGCCTCCGTGCTGGGCTTCACTTAAGCTGCTCATTCAAGGTCCTCAACCCCTCTATGTCTGGAATATGTGAGCAGAGGGTCCCCGGACCTCATGGAGATTCTGTGGGCCCAGCAGAGGTAACCCGAGAGGCAGTCCTGATTTGAACGCCTGTCACCGCTTCGGGGTCTCGGCCGGTCTCACGTGGTCCAGACGTGCGAGTTGTGCTTGACAGAGGCACGCGCGGGCACAGTGGCGCCACACTCTGATTAGAGTGCACTCGTTCACATTTTGAAGCGATTACGATGATTGCAGCTCATCAGGATTTCTGACCATGGATGAGAATATGAATCGGAAATACTTGGAAGGAAAAAGCCGAAAATTACACAGACAGGAAAAGAGGACTCATGTGATGCCCAAATGCCAGGCAAGCAGATCCACTTTTATGGAAATCGAGCAGAGGGGACACATCAAGAGGCAGACGCAAAAATGCACGGCCCTGTCAAGCCAGGTGATTCGAGTCATGCAGCATTTATGAGACATTAAAAAGTGATGACCCTCAAGCCAGCCAGTTTAATGCAAGTGTCACAGAGTCTGAGGAGATGCAAGTGTGCCGAAAACAATGAAAAATAAATGTGGGAAAAACGAAATTGGCATAGTGGTGTGTTTTTGTGCAGTCTGACATTAGCGGTGCCTGTTAAATGAATAATAAATTAAAGCAACAACGTCCAGACTCTCGGCAGGTTCATCGTCATCACCAGCTTGCTCAGGCTGGAGCTCAAATGACAAAAGAGACAATTAGGTGCCACAACGTAACACCCGCAGCCCCATTTTACACATCAAGATGAACTAAAATGAAGCCAGTGGAAGAATCGCAGTTAACGAGCAGAGCAGACTCCAGCAGACTGGTCTTAACCCAGAAGTGCTGTGCCACAGCTGCCACCGTCCCTGTATGTCACAAGGAGTGTCTTCCCCCAGTGCCAACTCTAGTGTCACTCACGTGTCACGTGAATCCTCATTTGCATGTCTGCATTCTCGACCGCAGGAGACGTCTAGTGTGTGGGTGACAGCAACTAGCACTGCAGGAAGGTGGCCGCTGTTTGGAAGAGGTGGCCCGGCGCCTGGCCTCGCAGTTTCCACTTGTGATTGTGTTTTACTTTGTTTATTTGATACGCTACCCGTGTGTCTTTCTTAAATGAGGGGTCTCCATAGTTTGTTTCCAACTGCCAGTGAGTCAGAGTGATTACCACTGGTGTTCTCTCCAAGCCCCCGACTGGGTGGACCCTCCAAAATCCCAAATCTCTGCACTTTAATGTGGCTGGTGCTTCTGCCATATTTATTTGGACCCTTCAAACCCCAACACTTGTGACGAGTTGTAACCGGAGACAATGAAACCCAAGAATTCACCACTGAAGGACAAACATAAAAATGGGAAGCTTCATAAACAACGAAAGGGCTGCAATGAGAGAGAATTACAGGAGAACAACTGCAATAAGAAAAAAATCCAACTGACTGAAACGACTCGTGTCCCGTTACGCGGCTCTCTCAGCTCCGTCAAACAAAACCACAAGGCACTCTTTAAATATTATGGCACAGAAGCCCCTCAAAATCAGTGTCCAACCACAGCACACAGAAGACGTGCCCACCTTGGACGTGTCTGTGCAGGTGACCAGGTAGGCCAAGCAGCTTCATTGAACGTTTGAGGAGTGAACTCCTCAAGTCTGCTCTCAGAACAAGATGGACGCCGATTCCAGGGGTTCGGATGCAGCCAGGAGTCCCAGGACTTGACCTTAAAGTTGATGGAACTTCTGGTCCCAGACACATCTCAGGAATGAAGCTAAAGGCTGGAGGAGCAGCCTGTGACCAGAGAGTGGTCAGTGTCACTTGCTGGGCACTTTGATTTTGCTGTGACTTTGATTCTTTTGTCATTGCAGTATTTCTCCTTGAATTATTTCTCGGTTTATGTTTATTCATCAGTCCTGCAGTATCGGGCTCTCTGATTACAAGCGAGGCCGAGATCATCGGAAGTGGGGCTTCAGATATGACATTTTTCACCATTTGGTGAGAACATTCAGCATGCCGGCCATCTCTGGATCATCATGATAACCGATGTCGGTGGACGCCATCGTTGCTTCCGTTGAAAGTGCCATTCGAGACCTCGAGAGTCGTCACACGTCAGTTAGTCCGACGCGTCAATCCCATGTGCTACCTCAGTGGCCGTGGGTTGTACTCAAGCCAGGGGACAGCAAGTTCCAGACTCCAAACGGCGTGAAGAAATACGCAAGTGACTTTTGTAGAAGAAAATGTGTTCACGTCGTCATCGGAATATTAAAACGACTCCGTCAATAAGGCCTGTCTATAATATTTCGTTTAACAAAGAATGTTTTGAGAAGCAGACGTTGATAAAATGACTTGTAAGCAGTTTTCCACGGCGGCATTGTTGATCTTCACACACTGGGTCCGATGTGACATTTATCATTCATCATCCATAATTGCCATGTGCGCAGGTCATTGCACAATGGATGCTTTATATTATGCAGGAAAAATGAAATAAATCAGGATAACTGAAGTTGCATATTCCTACATCCCCATCAGAAAGGGAAAAGGTGCATGGATTAATTACACAGAAAAGCTCAAGTTGGAGAAAATAAATGTCCGTTGATGAATATTGTCAATGCACTCTGGTGAACCTTTTAAAGACAATTTTATGAAATTATTGGATAAAGAAACACTCAAGGACTTTGGAGAACGTCTACTGCCAGGTGGGTACTGAATTATGGATTTCATTTTGAGGATTAGCCTACTCTGTCTGCAGAAAGGCCGAGGGAGGCCACTCACTGCACTGTGGTGGGCTTAGGGGACACGGAGTACCTTGGCAGTGGAGAGCCACTGGCACTGACGACGTTTACCACGTTTAAGAGGTCAATGAGCCGCCAGATACACAACGGCAGTCCAAAGAAATTGGCGTTTCACGATTTGTTTGCTAGTCTCCCTTTGAAAGCAAATAACAGACAATGGTGTGCCAGGGTGACGCATCTAATCGGCGATGACGGCCCTGAAGTACACGTGAACAGCTCAAGGCTGGCGATCTTTTAACTGACCATTTGCTCTGGGATCCTTGACTACGTTGTCTTTGACTCACCAGGGTGAGGTGTGCAGACGGCCGTTGTGAATCTGCTCGCTCACACACAGATGTCGTCTTTAAACGCCACACACTTCGGTGACATCACCACAGTAACTCATGGAAGGATGTCACGCTTACCATAGTGTGCCATCAGGAGCCGAGCTGAACAACAATTTGAGCAGCTCCTACTGCGTTTGTTTCAATGATCTCCTCTAGGCTGGCCCTCGAGTTTCCGTCTGTCCCTCTGTCCATCCTTTTTCGAAGTCATGGGTAAAAACAAGCGTTCATTTCTTGGTTTTAAGCCTCCGTTCTGCGGTCTGTCCTTACATCCTTGGGGAATGAATGGGCTGACCGGCTACCAGGAGATTGTGTCTGCATTAAGTCAGTCGGCCCATCTTCATAGCACGCACCACCACAAGACCTTTGCTAATACAAACTCGACTTTAGTGGATTGTCACTCAGCACAGTGACAGCAGCCATCATGGCAAAGCAGAACATTCCCAGAGAAAGCTTTGAGCCCAAACTCGAACCAAAGGAGCCATCCTGCAGGGTTTGATTCTTACGGATCTTTTGGGTCGCCGGTATGGACGATGGAGAGATGAATCAACATGGATGCTCCAGTCAGGACTTCGTGAAGACACAGCTGGCCATTTTGTACCTGCGACGTCTGGTTGCCGTCAGACTTTTGGACTTTAATGTTGTTTGCTTGAAAGTTCGACAGGCCGTTCATTAGCCACTTTTTTCTGTCATTTTTTGACTTTTGCATATTTTTACTGTACTTTCACTTTTGGAGGTCTGCACTGAATCAGCCGTCCACTCTGGACTGGACATCAGTCTGTCAAAGGCCTCTCTGAAACACTCTGATGTTTCCTCTCATACAGCAGCAACGTTAGGGTGCCATTCGAGTCGAGGGGATCGGTGATGGGGACATCAAAGTCACGGGAGGACACCCACATGCAGATGACAATGCCACACAGACCGAGTTAGTCAGACCCACCCTGGTAAGGACCTCGGGGCAATCAGCTGCTGATGTGGTGCTCCTCAAACGAACCATTTTGAACAAAGAGCAGCCAGCCAGACGCGTGTAGCAACACGAGTTTTGTGAAAAGGCAAGCTTAGGGTCGCAATAAATCCCATTTGTTTCAGACTTTACCACGTTAAACCTTCAGAGGAGATCTGAGTGCAGCCACTAGATGGCACTGCTTCTCTGTGCCAGTCACCAGCTCCTCGCATAGCAGTGGCATGTCGGCCTCTCCATTCCTGCATTCCCTCGGCGTACTTTTGTTGGCTCGTCTCAAGACCCCCATGGGGTCTGTGATAAGATGACTCCAGTTTGGAACTGGTGACACTGCTTGAGTTCTAGTTCCTTACAGGTTATACTTTTCCTAGACTGAGTGCCCTTCCCGTTTAAGACTTGGCCTCCTAAGTGTGTTCATTTTCCAGGCCAGTGGCAGTGACCACCTGGCACGGGTCAGCCCTGTGCTCGCACCTCCCTGCTGCTTTTGGTCAGTCTAAACTGGGTTACCGCAGCACCAGTAATGTTGCTGGACACTGACCAGCTCTCCTTCCATATTCCACTTTTGTTCAAACCAGCAGGGCTCCAGCACGCCATTTCAGGTTTTGTTTGGATTTTATTCAGCCAGTTTTAGGACAAAGCTGTTGAGCGTTTGCTTCCTTCTTATTTGGGTGACACTTGAGTTATCCAGTGAGGGTTTATTAACAGCGTCAAGACAAAGTGACCTCCCTGTCACTTGAGAGCCAGCTACTAAAGTGTCAGAGGTGCCATCTGTCCATAAGCAAGCGAGCTGAACCCAAAACACAAAGTGGCGGGCACTTGGGGCAGGGACAGCAGTGAGTCCCCCCTTGAATTCGGGCCTTAAGACGTCAAAAGGGATCAGGGTGTCTTCAAACGACAACGGCCCTTAACAGCAGGACCCAACTTCTGGGTAGGAATCTGGTTGGGATGAAGAGCTGGAGCAGGACATGGACAGAACTTCAAAGAGACGACAAGTCCATCAAGAGTGATGCCTGTGAGACTCCATATGGGATGGAGATGACATACCAAATGACCAGAGCGTGCTCCAAGGGCACAGAGGCGGTAACCCGTAGGTGGCAGCAGAAAGTTGAAGCTACAGACCAGCCAGGGTCACCAGAAGGAGCACTAAGATGACAGCTGGGAGGGCTTCCAGAAGACACTGCTAACCCCGCCAGTCTTTATAGAAATGAACGCCATAGGAAGGACTTAAGTGCTCCTTCCAGTCAGACCTCGGATTTGGCAGAAGAGAAATTGGAAAGCATTCAATCGGCAGAAGGAAGAGTGGCCATAGGATGAGACCAGAGGGTGTGGGAGGCTTCTGCGTGGCCCTAAGGAGGGCAGTGGGCTGACCAGCCCATCCTATAGATTGGGCGCAGCCCGGTAAATTTTTGTCACAACTTTGTGCACCTTAAATAGGAATAAAAAATGTGGACCTGGCCAACTGGCAACAGATGTGAGACACTGAGTCCCATTCCATGACAAAAGGGCCCGGGGTTAAGAAAGCAGCACCGTGAACGTTCATTAAAGACGCTCCAGCGAGCCCTGGATGGGTGACGGTTTACTGCTGGCCTTGTTATTGATAAGACTGTCTCTGAATAGGCGGCGATACAACCAACCAGTCACCATCTTTGTGGGTCACGGAGGGATCTGCTGATGTTTTTTACATCCATCCATTTAATAAGAATGGCCGTGGCTCAAGTAGGAAAACTTGGCATCACACAAAAACAATGGTGGTGGCCCTGTTCCCTTTGTCTGTCACCATTCATCTTGTCACAGTTTTTAGATTGTCATCAGCAAAGCATGAATAGCCAGAATACACTGGCACTGGCCAAGCCCCACACCACGGGTAGCAAATGTGGCAAAATGGTGCCAGAGCTGGGCACAGTAGGTTAAGGGCCAAGCACATCAGAGGGCTTCATGATATTGTTGTCGATTGTTGTGTCACCTATGAATAACTTTGCTTTCTTTCTTTCTTTCTTTCTTTCTTTCTTTCTTTCTTTGTATCACTTTGTTTCATAATAAGCACCATTACTAGCCTCTTCCATTTTCCATCATATAGCGCCTTTCACAACAGCCATAATTAGATTTTTTATTGCACACTAGCACCCTGTGACTGTCTGGCATCCTCTCCAGGTGTTGTTCCTGCCTTGCACCTGATGGCAGCTGGGATGGGCTGCAGCTGCACCACAACACTGCCCTGGATAGGCAGGAACAGGAATGAATGAATGAATGAATGGCGGCCTGCGATTTTTAAAATAGTACTTTTTTTGTATCACGATTGAGTCATTATTATTATTATTAATAATAATAATAATAATACATTTTATTTATATAGCGCCTTTCCCATGCTCAAGGCACTTACAGAATATAAGAAAGAACGGCAGGGTATACAGTATATAGCATTGTACAAAGCAAATAAATAAGATTAAGACAGTAAATTCAGAGAAAAGCCTAACAGACAACAGAATTGATGATCTCACACACACACACACACACACACACACACACACACACGGGTTACCTGAGCTTCTTGACATGGAGGTAAACTGAGAGAAGGTAATAAAGTCAAGTAGAGCTAAAAGCCTTCCTGAACTGATGAGTTTTAAAAGAATTCATGGAGTCAGCTGACCTGATTCATTTCGGTTGGTCATTCCAGAGTCTGGGCACTCGCTACACAGCTGAAGGCCCTGCTGTCACCCATGGAGTGTAGATTAGTGTGGGGCACAACAAGATGGCCAGAATCCGAGGACCTTAGTGGCACATAGTGATAGAGAAGGTCACTGATGTAGTTTGGCGTGAGGTTGTTTAAGGCTTTGTAGGTTTTTAGTAGGATTTGATATTCAATTCTGTAAGACACGGGGAGCCAGTGAAGATGGAGCAGGATGGGTGTGATGTGCTCGCTGCTGCTGGTTCGAGTAAAGACTCTTACTCTTGAATAAGCTGGAGCTGTGATATAAGATAGAAGGGGCACCTGCCAGCAGCGAGTTACAATAATCTATGCAGGATGTGATAAAAGCATGGACATAATTATTAAAGCTATTATGCAGTAGATTCCTTCTTTGTTATTCACCAATCTTGGAATGTTAGTTAAGTTTAAATTCACATCTGATTTCAACAGAATATCAGTTTCCCACAGTTACAGGGAGTAAAAGACTTTAATACACAATAATCTAAGTAAGACTAAGCCAGTTAGGGTGGGCTCAGCGCCAGCTGGACTGTTTGATTGGTTGATCAACAGGCCAATGGCGTGCCGTTTTCTGACCGCGCTTAACGCGTAAGGCGACTGTTTGACTAAACTTAGAGAGAAATGAAAGTTAAGTCAGCCTTACACAGAACTTTCTTTAAACAACAACTTTTCTTTTCGTTGTAACTCAGTTTTCTCTCTTTTTGTATGAACTGTTTTGCTTTGAATTTTACTAAAACTTTTATATCTGGATTGTGAAACTACCTGAACAAGCGTGAACTGTAACATGAAGCCAGCTGAACGCTGCAGATTTTTGGTTATTCAGAACAAACGTAGCTACAGTCCCTTTGACAACATGCACCCCTGCGCACTGACTGACGTGTTTTCATTATATAGCGCCTTTCCTAACCGACAGCAGGATAAGATGTAAGGCGGCGGCCAAACGCACGAAAGTGTGTCGAGGTGGACGTCGCGCCCAGCTGTCCACTGCACTCGGTCCACGTTGATGGCACATCGGTGGTTTTGTCCCGGTTTTGACCCTAACCTAACCCCCCCACCCACTAGCGGCACTCGGCCATCGTCTTTTTAAAAAAAACACGGAGCGATGCTCGTAAATGGTCGGCTTGTTCACAAGCTTGAAATGCGCGATTTTTATTCACGGGGGTCGTAACAGTCAAGACAGGAATGGCGTGTGCGTCCGATTGGACCTCCATTGAGTTTCCGCATGCAGGGGAGACGTGGACCCCCAACCTATGAGACCGTTAACGGCGGGTGGCTGCCCCTCTGTTTTGATCTTTTTTCGTTTTTATTATCTTATTTGTATAAGAGAGTCGCCTTTAATTGATTTGAAGCTTTTTTTTTTTTTTTTGTATTTATTTATGAAAATAGTCACAAGTCTCCTAAAGTCCATTTTAAGATTTCATTCGATCGATCGAAATTTAACCGCGTGAAGAGGCGGACGCAGGCGCTCGTGAAAATAACGGAAACAAACGTAACTCGGTGCTGCCGCGTCATCTCCCCAACAGCCGACCAAAGAGCAGCTCGAGCCGCTGCCCCGTTGACAGGAGAGCCGCGCCGCTCTTGACAGGCGACTGTTCCTGGAAGGCCCCGTGACAGCTACCTGCTGGCCAGGTGACAGAGGTGTTGACTCGTCCCGGCTGGTCCCTGTCATCTTATTGACATCAGATGGCTGTCACTTCCATCTCTCTGTCCGCCAATATGCAAATGACATGCCTTCAGACAGAAAGGGGGCCGGGGGAGGGGGTGGCATCGGTAACCAATAAAATGGGCACATCGGGTTCAAATGAGACGCCAACGGGAGCCGCGAATTTCGTGTAGCGGGAGGCAGCAGGGCGGGAGAGGAGACTCGTGCGGAGACCCGAACGCAACTTCTTGACATGCAGTCGGGGGCAGCATGGCGGGTGTTTACTTGTGCTTTAACGGGTGGGCTTCACGGCTGCTTCGCTTTCTCCTTTACAGGCTGCACGTGTTCTGAAGTCTTTGCCGGGAGTTCGGTTTTGATGAATGGGGGACACGCCGCGTCCCTCTCCAGTTTCATATTGCTATCTAATCTCATGGCCCATAAACTAATAACAAAAGGATCGCATTATGTCCTCGCTATTTTTTAAAGGAAAACGGCTGTTTGTGACGCGCGCTTGATTTATGAAAAAAATCTGAAAAGTCCCGACGTGCGGCGATGCTTCATTTAATTTTCTCTTGCGGTCTTTGCATAACTATTATTAATAATAATAATAATAATAATAAGGTAGAGTGCTTTTTACAAACGTGTTTAGAGGCCATCGTTTTCTGTCCATTGTGGGGAGAGAAAAAAAAAAGAATGCTGAAGCCATTTGAGTTTCTGAAATGGAAATTACAAGTTCAAAATGCCCCTCCATTCAAATAAATGGCCGAGTTCAACAGCGAGAGGGTCCTGCAGTTGTGCGACGATGTCGACGCGCCCCGACTGTCCCGTCCAAGCGCAGATTCGTTTTCAGATCGTCGTCGCCGCAGTTAAAAATGGCACAGGAGGCTGTAAAGATGCACTTGACGTCCTTTGACTCGCGGTGACATTAGCATAAATCAAGCTGCCGATTTTAGATTTGTCGGTATATTTAAAGCACATGGCGTTCGCGAATTCCCATTTCATTTAAGTCTTAAGCATAGTAGCTGGTTATTTAGGTAGCGCGCTGAGAAAAAGAAAGCGAGTGTTAAATTTAGGCCTGACCTTGAAAAGAGAGCGGCGGCGGGAGTGCCACTTGGACACGACGGCATCTGCAGAGAGGAGCGGACATTTACAGCCCCTGAAGCACAAGGCCGCTCCGGATGCCCCGTCACCTTTAATGGCCCTCGTCTCTTCCTTCGTCAGAGGACCTCCCGGTCGTCGTCGTCGTCGTCGGTGCCAGCCTCTCCAGATTATGGCTAAACACAGCGGCGTTACTTTTAAAAAGTGACAAATGACAAGTGCGTTTGTGCGTGCAGTGGACACCGAGGCGCAGGGTCACAGTGCGGAGACTCGGGGACAATGACGGAATGGTCAGAGGTGTCACGAGGACCTGCCATCCCCTTTAGCTCATTCTAGCACCGTTTTGTATGAAATATTTGTAATAATTACACAAGAATAAGAATTGAAGAGTACTTTCACGTTTCACTTTCTGAGGACAACTGTTCATCTCAATTCCACCTTAGGGTACACTGCACGGCTTTAACCAAAACTGAAGCATCAACATAAAACCACCTGCTGTGCTCTTTGTCAGTAAAGCGTTCATCTAAACAGTCGCCTCCTTAATTTAAAAAGAAACTGGATTATCATTGGCATTCCTAGACCAGGCCCCTCAAAACTGTGGCCTTCGGTGATGTGCAAAAGATGGCACACAGACTTGGGAAAAGCAAGGGGCCGATGAAGGTGGCAGTCGACACCATGTTGATCTTTTCAAGGGGCCAATACACCAGTTGGTGGTGTGAATGACCTCAGTGCTGGGCCCGCTTTAATGCCAGTTAAAACAACCTGGAAATCTGCCATTGTGTAGCTCTGGTGAACATGGAGCCATCCAGCCCACCCACCTCCGGTGCCAAGCCCATGCCTTGGAGGATTTGGGTGGCTCCCCCAACTGTTTTCCAAGGCTTGCTCCATTTTTGGTTGCTGTTGGTTGTTCTTGGCACCGTTTGTATTTAAACTGTGGGACTGTCCTGCCATGCCCTCACACTCAGCGCTGTGGTCATCGTATTACAAGTCCATGTGGCAATCAAGTAAATGAAAAAGCCTGCTTATGGTGAAACAACTGCAATCAGAACAAGAAGCTAGGAGTCCATGAAGACAAAAGGAAGAGTGGTCCTTATTTAGAGATGAGCGACTCACGTCCACTCCTTTATGTTTGCCGTTCGCTTATCTCCATCAAGTCCTGGCCTAGGATTCTCTTTGTGTGTGCACAGCAGGTATTCCACCTTTCTTGTGCCCACTGAAATGGACACATCCAGTATCTCTGTACCCCAAAACAAATCCCAAAAGAAATCATCGAAAGCTTCCATGTTTAGACTGTGGAAAAACAACCGAAAGGGTGCAGCGAGCCCATGAAGCTGTGCCCAGTATGACAGCCCCGTGCCCGACACAGGAGACTTGCAGCTCCACAATGACTTAAGGCTGGAGTGTTCACAACAAGCAAGTGAAACCATTTACAGCCGGCTTTACTGTAGGCTTTGATTCAACCCAAACTTGTAAACAGCGCATTTGTCATGACTTACGTTGCTGCCCTGATTTCGTGAAGTCAAACCTGAAATTCCTGAAGGAGTGCTGGTCTTTGAAGGGGTCCTGACATTCTGCCATCTTCCATCTCTCTTTCGATAAACTCACTTCGTCTTAGGGCTTGTTTGGCGTCAAACACTGATAAATATTTAACGCCTGCTGTAATTCAGTAACTGCGGTGGACTGGCGCCCTGCCCGGGGTTTGTTTCCTGCCTTGCGCCCTGTGTTGGCTGGGATTGGCTCCAGCAGACCCCCGTGACCCTGTAGTTAGGATATAGCGGTTTGGATAATGGATGGATGGATGTAATTCAGTAATGTACGACTTGAGTCCGAGTTCTCTCTACGGTTACACTTTGAATGAAGCTTCACTTGTGTTGGCCTGATATTTAATACACAAACGTAATGTATGTAAGCACTGAAGTCAACCTGCAGCCGCTCCAAAAGGGCAGGACGACTGGCTCACCTGTAATGACATTTGACATCGACAGCTGGACTTGGCAGCCCTCGTTCAGAAGAATCACCCTGTCAGTCCACTGTTCATGAGATCGGATGAAATCTAAAATTCAGCTGAAAGGTCCGGTCAAAGCGGTACAAATGCAAATTACTAAAGCACCCTTTTGAGTTTCTAACACTCTGATTCGGCTGTGACTTTATTAAGTATGAGTGTTGATAAGCAAGACTTTTTACATTCATTTAAATTCTTGTTGACCAGGTTGTGCTGACTGCAGTTAGGAGGACCATGACGTTGTACACGGTGTACCATAAGGACCTGTTCTGGGCCCATTGCTATTTTCAGTGTCCACGCTGCCATCAGGTAGATCAGAATTTGAGCTACCACGGCCACCTACGGTCGATGACGTGCGGCTTCACGTATCTACAGCACCCGCTGAGCCGGACACTCTGGCCTCACTCTTTCAATGTCTCACTTCTGTTTCCAAACGGAGGAGAACTGATTTTTTTTTAAGCTGAATAAAGAAATGAACAAAATCTTAGTGGTTGGCAAAACATGGAAACGATGAGGGTATGAGACATAAAGCCGACCCCCTAGCATTAAAAGTCAAGGTGGCTGTAATGGAGTTAAGTGTCACAATGGACTCTGACTCGAACCTTAAATCAAACTTTAAACTGATTCATTAGCTAGGGCTGCATTTTTCCAAATTATGAAACATTTCAAAAGTTTGGCCTGTTATAAGACTGCAAGATGCTGAGCAGTTACTTGATGATTTTAGTCGACTGGATTATCTGAATGCAACCTAAATGTACTTCCTAAGAAAGACGCAGTTAGTCCAGAATGCAGCGGCAGAACGAATCTTACCTACAAAAAGAAAATCTGAGCACGTCACCCTGCCATTTTGAACTGACTTTAAAATGCTGCTAATGATCTATAAAGCCTTAAATAATCTGCTCCCAAGCGCCTGTCCCCCTGCATTCCAAGTCCTAACCAAAGATCTTCTAATGGTGGTCTCTTAACACTCCAAGAGCATCCAAGAAGTGGTGAGGCACCTCTTGTGCACCAAACATCTGGCATACTTCACCAATGCAGATACACCAGGCTTACATTGTGGATCATTTAAAACTCGTCAAAGCCCCCTTTTTCTTTAATTTGGCTGCATTTTAGGTCTATTCTTATTAATCGCCTTAGTCAATGGGTGGGCCTCTCTGGCAGGGTCTTAAATTGGTTTGAGTCCTACCTGGCAGGTAGAAAATTCTTTGTTAGCTGTGGTAATTATACTTCAAAGACCCCTGATATTCTATACGGTGTTTCACAAGGCTCCATCCTGGTCCGCTGCTCTTTTCGATTTACATGCTTCCGTTAGGTCAGATTATCTTGGGGCATAACGTGAGCTGCCACAGCTATGCTGATGACACACAACTGTATTTATCAACAGCGCCTGATGACCCCGACTCTCTTGATTCACTGACTCCTAATGTCTTACTTGTGTTTCTGAGTGGATGAGTAGTCATTTTCTCAAACTAAATAAGGAGAAAACAGTAATTTTAGTGATTTGCAAAAACGGATATAATGAGGTTATTAGAAATAAACTTGATGCATTAGGATTAAAAGTCAAGACGGAGGTAAAGAATTCACTTAAAAGAAGTGATGTAGTGGCCTTCTGCTGTTATGCACCTCAAATCAGGAATAGCTTGCTAATAGGAATTCGCCAGGCTAATAGGGTGGAGAACACTGCTGAAAACACGTCACTTTAACATGGCTTTCTCACAGCTTCATCTTAGTTTAATCCTGATGTTCTGTATGTTCAATTAATTATCATTACTATTCATGGTGGCTCCACACTCCGTACTAACCCCTGCTTTCTCTTCTGTTCTTTTTCCGGTTTTCTGTGGTTGTGATCGGCGCCACCACCACCTGATCAAAGTCCCTCCATTGATGGATTAAAGGCCAGAAGTCCACATGACCGTCATCATCAAGTTCTTCCATGAGAACCCTGAATACCATGAGAACTGATTGAGGTCATTGATGTTAGGTAGAATGCCTAGAGGGGGCTGGTCAGGTGGTCTCTTGGCCTCGGACCCCCTGCAGATTTTTTTTTCTCCAGCCGTCTGGAGTTTTTTTGTTTTTTTCTGTGGAGAGCCATGTGTGGTGTGCATGGGGTCTGGGAGAAGGACGTCATGGAAGACACATGGGAGGACGTCAGCAGGCTGGTTACTGGGCCAATCAAGGGTGGCCATCTGTGGCCCTTTGCACCAGCATGCTGCTAGCATTGCCCCTGGCATTACCAACTATTATGTTCTATTAGAATGTTAGAAGAATTCCACAGGACAGCTCGATAGTGAGTGGCAAAGCAAAGGTCTGAATATCACACAACCACAATAGTGGACAACACCAATGACACAGCTGAAGGTCCAAACCAGATGTCTCTTCCCAAATTACTTGCAGTGTTTCTCATGAGGCCTTCCCATTGTAAAGTGTATGGCATTCTTATATGTCATGGCTGCCATGATGTCACAGGTCTCCTGGCATGTGCCTTGCAGCCACACATCTTCATAGTGACATCCAGAAGCACAAATCCACAAAGTATTGTGAGTTGACAACATAAAGAAGTCAACGCAACACATAAATGAACAATAACCAGGTGGGTCGCTCTTATCCTGTGTACAGAGTCACGTGGAATTCTTGCTCACGTGTGTTAATCGACATGAAACGCACCAACCCTCTCTGGCTTCGTCACTGATGATGGGTAGATGTGAAAGGCACTATATAATAGATAGCGTGAGATAGCTGGATGTGAAAGCTGCCATATAAGAGGGTTAAAGGGTCCTTACTGGCCCGTGTGCGAAGACAGAGAAGCTCTCACTTGCATGTGATAATCGTCATGGGACTGTCAGACACCAAGACCACTGAGTAATAATACATTTGATTTTTATTTATATAGCAGTAGAACGACTTCGCCTCAATTCGTCGTCACCATTAACTGAAGGATCTACAAACCAGGCACATTCGTCACGACCAGACAAGCCGAATCCGAGGGTGTACAGCACACATTGGCATGAACTCCTCTTGGCCATGTCAGGCTTTGCATACCTTCATCCTCGCTGCCCGCTCCCATTTCTTCCATGTGTGTCACCAGGCTACAGTCGGATTCACGTAGTTCTATACTTTGAGCTCCTCTGAACATCATGCCCTGAATACGTTGAATATTTTATAGTAAATATAAATAAATAAGCCCATGATCTCTGTTACTCTCTCCAGATCTCCTGTGCTTGGCTCCAAGTTTTCTTTGGTAATCCCGCCGTCGAGACCCCCGCTAGGGAGTGAAGCCTGGATGGATGTCTCTGCACGTGGATCTTGACAAACTCTCTCTGCGATGGATCCTCACCACAACTAAGAAGAACAAACCAATTCCCTTTTCGATTGAATTATGGAAGCATTTTTAATGTTGCTGTGTCTCATGAAGATGGAGCTTTTCTGAGCACCCTCTAGCAGCTTTGTCTCGAGTTCAAATGCCTTTGCAGGAGGGGAAATTTAAATTGCATCAGGCGCTGCCACCGGGGTCTCTGCGCGAGCGGACGTGGACATTATGCAGTACATATTGATGCCTATCAGCTCAAAGGATGTTTTATTCCAAAGTGCTTTTGTAAGTTTGGCAGCATGGCACCCAGTTAGGGCCTAATCATATTAATTTATGCCCCCTATCAATTATGCATTCACATTCCCCATAGCTTGTCACTTTTTATCCATTATTTTCTGCGAAAAAAAAAAAAGTCCACCCATTAGTGCTGCAGAGCAAATGTGGGTCTGTCATTGTTCTCTGTTACTTGAAAGGGGTGGGTTTCTTTAATTCATGGCCCTTATAGAGGAGCTCGGTACATTTGTTCATTTTAAAACAGGTGGCGCCTCTCAAAGGAAGATGTCACATAAAGGACCTTGCAGAGAAGATGAAGAAGTCTTCCAGAAATGACAGCCTGCTGGAGAAGATTTCAACAGGGGCGAGAAGGGGCAGAAGATATTGGGAAGTGTTTATCACCAGTAATGCTAAGTTTGAGTTTATACAACGATGGGCTTCATAAGCAGAATGACGACGAGCCGACAGGGAGCATTTTACGAGGGACGAGAGAAGCTGGCAAAGTTTGATTCTCCTACAGTTTCACGAAACTGGCACTAAAATGAATTTCCCGGGTGAAACATGAAACTCCCTAAAGAGCGTTTTGGGGTCTTTAATGTTTTTGGTGTTTCTTTTCCAGGTGGCTCCCCAAAGCCTCCTTCACAAATCCATGCTCATCCATCTTCTTTTCGACAGCTTCGTTACACATGGCATCTGAACCGTGCTGGTAAAGTCCACTCTGCTTGGCCTCTCGTTCACATCACCGAGGTACGCATTTGTACAAAATATGACCTGCTGCATGTGATGGCCACAATGGCACATTAAAATGCAGTTAACGTCACCTGCATGACTTTGGCGATGTGGAGTAAAAGTGGAGTTCCTGCAGGAAAAAGGAGACCATACAAACTCGACAGAGCGCAGGGTCTAAACTCAGGACGCTACCTGCACGTCAGGCGCTTGAACCGCTGAGCACTCATGCTGTTCCGATTTGGCAGGGAAAAAGTCAAAAATTGAATGGATAAAGAGAACAAAATGATGAGCTATTTAAAGAGTTATCTGAAATTGTTCGACTGCAGATCTTCAGCGAGAGGGGGACCCCAGGACTGGCACTGGGACGTGTCACACTTGGGATGACGGTGACGACCGCTCAGTCGCAGCACGGGCTGCAAGCATCTCCCCATTGGGTCTGTGCAGACAGGGCACTGGCCGAGAACCCCCCTTGTGTTATGTCATTCCTGAATAAACAATAGGGATGACTTACCGAGGAGGGTCTGTTTTCTTCTACAGAAGCGCTGACAAAGAACACGTTGAACGTTTTATTTCTGAAGGAACCTAATTATCGTCAGCTATAAGTAGCAGAAAACACAAAGTAAATAACATGGCGCGGCTGCTTGGAAGCCTGTGCTTGATTTGCCAGTGACACGGTGAGCGTGTAATTAACACCAAAATAGACTTTCTTCCCATAGACGCCATCTAAAAGGCCCTTGTCACTTGACGGCCGTGGCTCTTTATGCTGCTTGTCTGTGCACTGGTTAGCTGTCCTCCTAAAATAGTTGGAGAAGACAATGAGCGCAGGATCACAAGGTGCCGCGAGAACTAAAGTAAGCGTGGCATTAAAAGGCTGTTATGCCCGCTTCGCATTCTGGGCCACACAGGACATCTCAGTGAGCAAAGGCTGCTTGAGCCATGAGGGTCTGATCGACCGAACCCCAAAAATGCATGCGTCACGTGATGTGCCACCATGTAACAGCTCACTTGTAAGGACGGAGGATTTAATCAAACGAGAAATGAAACCACGTTCTGCATGTAAGCAGCTCTTGTTTAGCATGGAGACAAGTTCATGTTGGTCAGACCCCTCTGTGCTCGGCACCTGCTTAGGCATGACAGGCTGCTAAGAGAAGTCATTGAAGGGGAGAGTAGAAGTCACATGGAAGAAATGATGAACGGGAGTGGACCGTAACAGACATGAATGTACGACGGGAACATCAGACAAGGCAGGAAATGAAAGGCTGCACAAGCAGGTGCTGGCAGAACACACGGCGATCATAAGCAGTTATTGTCAGAGTTGACATCACTTAGCCCTCACAAAGGGCACCGCGCAGAATGCTTTCAGAAGGACATTGAACTGTTCAGCTCTGACCAGAAAGCCAGCGCCTTTGTCGATGGTCAGCTGCAGCCGTGGATCGTGAGCGAGTTTCCTGACAAAAGGTGAACCCTTGACGTGGTGGTCCAATGCCACATCAGCAGACCGCCGAGATGATGTGTATGTGAGCCTCTGCCTTGGAGAGATGTCTGGAAAGTTTAAGTGACATCAGAAAAGAAAGACCATGAGCAGCTTATAGTGGGCCATAAGTGCAAGTCATCTGATTGGGTAGAACCACAGCTGGCCACCTCACAGGTCAAGAAGACACCGAAGCATTTCATTCATGACACCCCCGTTTTAATGGATGTCAGAAGGGCTTCTTTGAAATTAGGGTTTTAGCTCAGATGAACGTGGGGGGCATTCTTTATTATGTGGTTATTTATTATTCACGTCCAAGGTCCTCCCTGCATAGAGACGGCATGTTCTCCCCTATGCTTGCAGTGTTAGGTGGCAGGCCCACATGACCCTGCTCAGAGTTCAGCTGGCTTTTTTAAATGGCATGGCATGGTAGTTTAATGCATAAGCAGACCTTCTCCCACACAGCTAATCTGATTTAACAAACACGGACTCTCTCAGATGAGGCTTTGGGACACTCGGCCAACAGCAAGTAGACCAGCTGGCCAGTTGTGCTACCAACTAGTAACGGGCTGTCGCATCCAACAAATGAAAGATTCCAGCAGAAGTCCCACATCCTGCTGCTGCTGCTGTAGCCTCATTGTCTTTGGCCCACCTGCACCTGATTATTCAGCGTTCAACTGTAAAAGGACAGCACGTCTTGGCCTGAAAATGTCGCGTGCCAGCTGCAGTGAATGACTCACCGTCACCTGCTCCACTGCAGACACTGAAGACGAGCTGCTTCTCTGAATGATGCTGATGAGTCATTTCAGAGGGTTTCTCAAGACGTCACTCATGGAATATTCATAATTTCAAATTCCCTGCCAACTTCTGTTAACTCCTTCAGCTGTGGTGGTCTTCACCTACTGGTCTTTTCACTTCATTGCCACATTCATTTATTCTGCAGTAGAGTAGACGGGCCTCTGGGCAGACCCTCGCCTTAAACCCTGAAACTTCCTTTGGCGCCATGTGGTAAGCAGGTAGGTGAGCAGCAGGTACAAGCAGAGGGCACAAACTTCATCAACTGTGGATGGCTTACATGTTATACTTTGCAGTTGGTCAAGAAAAAGGTGAAGAATCTGGACGCGTCTGGAAGGAAGAGGCCCAGTTTTAAGATGACGATAAACAGTAATGGCGTCCTGGACCTCCATCTTCACACTGCAGCTCTACTTGGATTTCACCCCAGGTCCGTGCAAATGAAATCACTGTTTCTCATTTTTAGGGTGACATTTTGATGCCACAAAATTTCAACGCATGCAGTAAAAAGAAGCCAAGCAGGGGTGCCATTATAGTTTTGTAGGCAGAGGTTAACACTAACACTAATGTTAGGCCACTGAGCCGAAGTAAAAATGACCAGAAGTTGAAATCATTAACTAAAAAAACAAGTCAAGGTCAAAACCTGAAAGCAAAATGATTGTGCGACAAAAAACCCTGACATGTCGCCCGGACAAAAGTCGTATGGTCGGTCCTTAAATAAAGCTAGCGCTCGCAAAAACACAGGGAATTATCAAAGGAATACAGGAAAAGGTGAGAGTGGATCAGGACAAGGGGCATAAAATGCAAGGCAAGCCAGGGTCAAAACCGGAATACCAGAGATCTTCTGTCAACGTTCAAAACGTTAAACAAATATGGAAGTCCTAATCCTGGCCTGAACATCGCCATCTAAACACTAGAAACACACACACAGACTCGATAAACAAGGAATCCATAATCTTGGACAACCAGTCACCATAGAGTCGCAATAATGATATCACACATTGCTCAGCTAACAAAGAAGCACAAAAATGGAGGTACCCAAAAAAAAGTTGCATCATGTAACGACATAAAATAAGACAATACAAAATAGGTAAAAATAAAACCAAGAGGAAAAAGTCAAGGACAGAATATAAAAAAATTCTAAGTGGAACGATCAGTCAGTCAGTCATCATCCAACCCGCTGTGTCCTAACACAGGGTCACAGGGTTAGTGGAAGAACACGACACGAAAATCAAAATGGTGGAGAGCATAAATAAATAAATAAAAACTGAATTGTGACACATTTGGGCAACTATAAGCTGTGTGACCCTCGTACACCCCAGCACCCCTGTGCATCGTTACGACCAATGAAGAGCATCGTAACCAAAAACAGGGCGGACAAAATGGCATCATGTAAATAAGAAATATAAAATGAAACTAATCGTCCAAAACTAACCGAAGAAAAAGACAAGATTCCTGCTTGGCACACTCGCAGACCTTCAAATCTTCAACTGCAGGGTTCATTGGAAACATGAAGACTGTGCTTCACATAAACGTAACTCGGCACATTTAAGCGCTCAGGTCATTCCGGTTTCCAAGCAAGTGCAAATAGTGAACTGCATTTGATTCTTCACTAATGGCCTGCTGTTGCTGAAGGACAGTCGTGATTCGAGATTACTGAACGTCTGCTTGATTTTTTTTAACCATGTCCTTCTCCAAGTCGTCTCTTATAAAATATTTTCTGTCCCCTTGTGAGTCAGAACAAAGGCCATGGCAGTAGACCCACGTGAAGAGGACCAGGACGTGGAGATCTGCCTCAATTAAAGGGGCCAGGAAGTTTAATCTGAAATTCCTAATTGATCTCACAGACTTTATACGCACCACAGATTAGCTAACTGGTGTTTTGACTCATTAAGGCAGGAAGCTTTAAATACTTAAGGCCAAAACCAATCTAAGATGTTTTACGAGTGAACTGTCTTTTGGTGGATCCGTCACGTTTGACACGTACTAGTCAGACGATGCCATATAACTCGAGTCTGTCGAAACCCAGATTTCTCTCGTCTTGATTCAAGTGAGCGACTCAGGACTAAAGCGAAACAGCAATGGTTGGAGTGCCAAGACAAACAGCCTGGAGCCCATTGCTGCAATTCATGACCGTCACTCTAGAAGAGATGCTGGGTACATTGGGAGAAGGATGCTAAGGATAGAGCTGCCAGCGAAGAGGAGAAGAGGAAGGCCTAAGAGGAGGTTTATGGATGTGGCGAGAGAGGACATGCAGGTGATGGGTGTAACAGAACAAGATACAGAGGACAGAAGATATGAAAGAAGATGATCCGCTGTGGTGACCACCTAACGAGAGCAGCCGAAAGAAGAAGAAGAAGACTCTAGTTAGTGGATTATGGGAAATTCATTTTTATTTATGTGTTTTTGGTGTCTTCTTCACTGCCAAGCCATGCGCTGTACCTTTCCCATTTTTAATTTGCTATTGACGTTTCAGGTCTGCGAAGCCCTCTGAGCGGCATGTGAAGCATATGTTCTCTGGAAATACTGTACAGCGCATCACATTAGAAAAATACATGTTGAAATATATGAATACTAATCAGTACTATAATTAGCTGAAGATGTATGCTAATGAAGCATTAGCATAAAATCAATAATTTGATATACACGAGGAAAAGCTTTTCAAATAAGTTTCTCTTCGGAAACCATCCAGCATTTGATTGCTCGGCTCCAACCATTCCCTGTCGCCAAAAGAGCTCGTTATTTTTAAAACAATATTCTGCTTTTCCCTTCAGCTTTTTTATTGTTAAGGCCAAACTTCACCTTGACCTGAGTAAAAAGGGACAAGTCAGCCAGACGTTCTTTTGAAAAGCTGAAAATAAGCATTGCCGCTTCTTACTATTGTTACATTTATGTTGTAGCTTGGGGGAGAGATTGTTGTAGTGAATCTTTTCGGCATGCTTTCAAAGTGAATTTGATGATAATTGCCCGTGTTACATAAGTGAAAGCTGACAGGGATGTTTAAAGGCTAGGAGGAGTACAACAGTTATACAGTCAAACATAAAAGCTTCTGGCAATCAAAAGCAGCTGACGCTAATTAGTGTGCTGCAGGAGATTTGCGGGTGGTGAATCTGATAAAAACTGATGTTTTGTGGGAGCTCGGCGAGCTTCTCTGTGCCACAAGTGAAAGCTTCATTTCTGTACTTGTCTTGTGCACTTCCATCCAACAACTTGCTCTTCCGAGCTCCTTCTACTAATCCACAGAGTCTTTTGTCATCTAAGCTTCTCACCGGCCCCTTGGAAGATCTGCAGCTCTCCAGATCAACTTTTGCCCAGTGTCAAGCCTGAAGCAGACCTCTTAGTTCTGCTCCTTCAAGACCACCAGATTTGCTTCAGAGGAGTAAGAATGACCGTACAATGGGTGCCTTGTGCTGCCAGGCATTTGTGAGCCCACCATGTTAGCTCATCAGACGTTGGATACTCAGAGACACTTTAGGCCGAGCACTCAGAGAAGTTGTTGACGCTCCCCTCTCTGCCTTTGACGTTCTCTCCATGCTTGCTATTTACCTTCCCTTTGCTTTGTCCTGTTAGTGGCCATCTTGTTTTTTATGTACTTACATTGGAATGTTTAGCAAATATCACAACTTACAAGGAAATGAAAATAACAACAAGGACCAGGGGCCTCATGTATAAACGGTGCATACACATAAAAATGTTGCGTAAGAATGTTTCCACGTTCAAATCGTGATGTATAAAACCTAAACTTGGCGCAAAGCCACGCACTTTTCCACGGTACCTCATTCCATGTCGTAAGTTCTCCGCTCGGTTTTGCAGACTGGCGGCACCCAGCGTCAAAGCAGTGCTACTGTTCCTGTGTGTTTACCCTTTCTCACATCCACATCCCTGACGTGGCTTTATAAATACACTGAAATTAACCGCATATTGTTTATTAGTTTAATGCATCTGATTGTAGTTAACCAGTAACAATATAACGGTCCACAGAATGGCCAAACTATTCCAAATACCAGAACTGCTTTAGCGTTGTTACTCTCACTGCACCTTCTTCTTCTCCTTTCAGCCGCTCCCGTTAGGAGTTGCCACAGCAGATCATCTTTTTCCATATTCCTCTCACTGCACCATTTGGAGTATTTATATCACTGTATCTGAGTGGGAATGACAGGAGTACAGCAGCTGATCGGAAAGAGAATTATCAGGATACAGCATCAAGCACGCGCTGCCTCAGCCATGCTGTCTATTGAACTGCTCTCATACGACAAACACTTCAGAGCCTTTCCAGTGCGGACCTCGCGGTTCACAAACAGTTTCATCCCAAGAACTCTAAACGCACTCAGTCAGTCATCAGGTGCTCCTTGTACATCTGTTAGGACTTCACCTCACTGGAAACTTGAGATACAGTTCTAATATTACACAACCTGAGCCACTTCATAAAGCGTGTATTTACATATGATGACGAGATCATTTTTAAGATGAAATGCAGGAAAATATGTTTATTATACAGATAAAACTTCATTTAAATAATTGATATTGCTAATAATTAAACATGTGAGGATGCGGTGCCGCAGTGCTAGCAAGCCGCTGGGGCTTCGTTCACGGATTGTTCCCGCCTCGCGCTGTATTCTTGCTGGTGCTGGCGCAACACTGGATGGATAGATGGATAGAATAATAAAATACGTACTACGAAGATATTTCAATGTTCTTTAAAAGTTTTGAAGAAATCGGCGTTCTAAACTTACAGATGGCGTAACGTCTATTACAGAGCTGATTGTGTGGCGATTGGGTATTTGGAGAAAGAAAAGTAAGGACAGGAATTGGATGTTAGTACGTTTGAAAGAGACACTACTGCTGCAATAAATTATTTTATCGAAGGTCGTGCATGGCACAGCAAGCATCATGCGTGAGACATGAACAATCACTGCGCCACCGTGTCCCCATGTTTAATAACGTGCTTTAACTCCTATCATCATGAAAATGTTATCACGTATACATCTCAGTATTTTAAATTATTCAGAGAGCTGTAATATCACGAATGCAATGGATTCTGTGTCCTGTCGGAGGAAGAGAAAGCCCATTTAAGAAGCACGTAGTGATTCACACACATTAAAGTGGAAATTTTGAGATTGAAGTTGACATTTCGTGCTTTTTTCCCCACTGTGTTCCTTTTTTTTTCTCTGTACCCTAATAAGCTTTCATATGACACTCAGACGGTGGGCTACGACTCGCCTTTTCACGGTGACTTTGATATCTGACAACTTCTTTTTTATTTCGGGCACTGTGCGACTTTGTGAACTTGAGCTTTCGAGTTTCTCCAACGCGCTATGTCACTCGATCAACTTCCTTTTGTTGTTTATATCACTGTTTTAACCAACAAATTGTACGTTTTCTTTGCCTCCACTTGGTATTTGCTGAAATTCTACTTTCCCCCGTGCTTTTGCCATTGCCTTTTCACAGAATGCTGAGCTTAAGGGCTATTTATATTGATTTGCATATTCAAAGAGGTGTAATTCTGGGAGGAGTTGGCGTGGGGCAGCAGGCACGTGCACGTGCGTTAATTTTCATGCTGACCGAGATTTATGTAGCGGAAGGACGTGGAAGTTGGTGTTCGCACAGATTTATGCATCTGGATTTTTTTGTGCGTAAGCACATTTCCGCTTTTGTGCTTATGTCATGTTATAGTGCGAGTTCTACGCACAGCGTTATGTATGTGACCCCAGATGGGCCGCAGAGAGACTCAGTTAAAATGTGACATGAGACACAAAAGGATCAGCATGCAGAGCAAAGGGAACTAACCGGCCCTGGCAACAACCTCTTTATTTCTGCAGGTCTTTTATTATTTTTTTTTAAACCATCTTGGCCTGATTAGTTGACTGTCCTCTTGACATCAGAGGAAGTGACAATATAAGTCAGGCACCATTCCCATACTCCCTTATCCCTTGGTGGATTTAGAACTCTTCAATATTCTTGGCTCTTAACGATAGGATTTGTCTTCTGGTTACAATCTCTTTTCTGCTTTTGACCTTTGTGGTCGTATTGCCACTTTGGTTGCTGGTTTCTTGGTTTTCTTTGGCTTCCACAGTTTTCTGGCCCTTGCTTGTCCTGACTTTGCCGATTGCTACCTTAATCACCTCCTGGTTTTATTGTACTCACAATAACCCGTTGCCATCTCTGTATGTCCTTAACACCTGTAAGCCTGAAATGTGAACTCCACGCTGAGCTTACAAGCCTGTTTACGAGTCTAACTCTGTCCTGTCGGTGAGCGTGCCTGCCTACATCAACTAAACCCTAATGAGGGCACACAGTCTAGTACAGATCAGGGCACTGGGCACCTGACTGCTCTGTAAACGTTGTGACAACCAGCGTTTAATCATTTCTTTACCCCACAAAATATGTTCAATTGTAGTCCCCCATACGTAACATAAGGTCACATTTGCTCAAATTTCTAACTGACAAGAACTTGTTAAAGATTTAATACCCAAGACTCTCAACACACTTGAACTCCAACAGCAGAGAATTGTTTGCTGGCATCGTTGGTAAGTCAGCGTGCACTCCAAATGGAGGCTTCTGCTAACACAGGCATCCTGGCACTTTAACTTGTAAATGAGGGGACTCCGAATATTGTACAAATCGGCCTGCCCCACCGTTGGCACCTCAACAGGAGTGTTTCTCCTGGAAGTCGTCCACTATAAGACAGGAGTGAGTGTAATGCGGGGATTACAACACGCTGATGGAGGACGTGGGTACGGCACACTAAGCTGCTTTTTGAACTTGCTGCTTTGGAACCAAGGGCATAAAAGTTGGCAGCATTGACCAGGATTTACATGGGCAGATTATTCTATGCCAGGACTGTCCACCATCAAGCGAAGTGCGTAGTATTTTTTTTTCTTTTTTAATAGACCATCTTCCTACTTACAGGGCCATCATCGAAAACATGGCTTTCTATAAAATGTATCTTTTGTGTTTCTTTTTAGTTAGTGCTGTAGCTTATTCTCTTCTGACGCCCAAGGTCCAAACTGCTGCACCCATGCAGTGACATTGGCCTTTATTGGAGCCCCCATTGACATCATCAGAACACGAGAGAATAAGCACAAAACCGAATGAGCAAATGGAACACCAAATTGAAAGGTACAATGGCATACAAATGAAAATAAAATCCTAAATGCCGCCCGGGTATCAAACGTTCCAATTTGCACTGAATTGCACGCCAATCAAGGCCTTTTGTTGTTGGCGCCCGTGTGTTCTTGCTGTCTGCTGGTCATTGAAGTTCTGAGAACACAACAAGACTGATGGCTTCACCCTCAGGCCACGATAAACAAAAAATACAAACTTGACCAAGAGACGGTGAGCCTCGCCCTCGCCCCGGGTCAACCAGGTTGGCATCACCGTGTCGGCAGGCACCTCATTTCCTACCAAAGCCTCCCATCCACTTTCTGGAATCGTCCCGATTTAAGAGATGCCAGATGGGCCGCTGCCACCCACACATCTCGCCCTGTCCTGCGTGTGAGGAGCTGTCTGGCCGCTCTGCCTGTCAGGGGCTTTCTGTCGGCCGCTTTAATGTTTTCTTACGACCTTCATAATGCGCAGCAATGCTAGGACACGTTTTTGCATTTATTTTCAGAGACCCTCTACAATTTGGATTTTTAGGATTTCAGGCTGAACAGCTTTGGAATCCCCACAACTCCCTGGATTTTGTTTTCTACTTCCCTCATCTTCTCTTCTCTTGTACGTGTTAAACGTGGCTATTTAAATGAATGATTCAGACCCTACAGAGCTCTTCATACCTGGGCGCTAAGGTATTCATAAGACGGTTCAAAGAAGACGTAAAAGTCAGGATGGAGAGCTCGGGGCCTTTGGTTTCAGTGATACACTGGACCTGCTGTGCTTATGTCAGTCGGCCTTGGACCCGAGGCGCATTTGCCGCAGTCAGACTGCGACTAACATCGTAATCACCTGCAGACAAGCGTGACGGCGACAAGTGCGGGCAGAAAGCAGCGGGCACCTATATTGTCATGCATGACTGACCAGTGACCATCACAAGCGCTTAAATTCCACTGGCGGAAGATCTCTTTCGACAGGTCTGCTTCTCCTGGAGCCCCTTGAAGTTGATGCTGAACTTGGATTGTTTGCTCATTTTTTAACGTTTTTTTCCTCTCCTTTTTTGTCCAACATGTTTGCAGTCTCATTTTAAAGTGAGGTCCTTTTAGTGACGGCTTCTTTTAATGTTTTATTTTCATGCTGAAAGTCATAAAACTCCAATTAGCTTGACATGTTCAAGTCTAATTTACTGACAGCAGAACAAAAAATAGGAGCTTGTGAAAAATGAATGAGCTGGTGGGTCTTTACAAAGAGAACAGAGGGCTGTAGAAGTCTCAACCCTGCAATGCAGATGACCTCTTTTGGACCCGACAACCAAAAGGAAGACTTGGGAGGTCCAGAAGAGAAGGCAGGCAGATGCAGTCGGGTGGAGAAAAATGAGCAAAACGAGAGACACAATGAGCGACACAAACAAACGAGCTGGAGTTGTTCAAGAAGACAAGCCAATCACAACAGGAAGAGAAAGACTGAACAGGCCGACGATGGATACCGTGACGTCACACGTGTGCCCTGTGGTACGGATGTGGCGCCATCACAGCCACAAAAAATGATGATTTAAATCTAATGAATACCCTCACACTTTGAGAGTTTAGTGGTTCTAGACGACTGCTTGACACAGCGGTGGGAATTAAAATGGCAGACACGCATTAAAACAAGAGACGGACTGAAGGAATTTGAGCCTCTAAGAACAAAGAGGTTTACTGCGGTCATTCATTTGATGATGGGCAGCCTCTCCCTGCCTGATGTCGCCCACATTTTCTTTGGCCCTGCATTTCTAGTGCAATAAATCACAGATGCCAGAGTTCTCACACGGCCATTCAGCGTATCTTTCTAGTTAGAGAGTTGAATGGTGGAGGTGAATGTGAGGACGCAACCTCAGCCCAGGGCCATCTCCTGACATCAACAGTCCATTCTCTTCCTACAACCTAGAAAACGGTAACAATAAAGCTAGAGGTGTGCCACCCGATCGGCTGAAAAGAAACTTCATCAGTTGTCAGGAGGCGAACATCTGACAGGAGACGTGCTGGGCAAATAGCAAACGTGAGCCGTCAGTGCATCTGTAAAGTGGTCCCCCCGGGTGGGCTCCATGATACCCCGCACACCTTGGCTAAAGACTGGGCAGGATGAACTTTCTTCATTTGCTGACCATTTCAGAATCCACACTGGGCTTTGTCTTCTGTACATTTGTGGACGTTCTCTGTCTGGATTCTGCATTTTCATCTTTCGTTCAGATGCCCCACATGCACAGAGCCTCCATTGATCCCACTGACCAATAGTCACGGCTCCCCACCAAACAACACTTTATATAATCAACTCCAGTATGTGATGTGCAGGGGATATTAGAACTAAAAAAGGAGAACCATCTTGGAGTATAAAACGTACATCCACAAAGCTGTGCAGTTCAAAAAGAAAGAAGCTCCTTGACTTGTTCAACAAAACACATTGTTCTTAACTCTAAAGCATCTTGTTTGTCCAAATTATGGAGATAAGAATGGAAGACAATGGCCTGCTTATCTTTTAAAAGCACAGCAAGCCCAGGATCACACAGCCCTGTGCCATGCTAGCATCCTAAAGAGGAGCTCAACAACAAGAATCGAAAGGCAGAAGACACCAGAACAGGACAATACAATACAATACAATGTAATTTATTTTTGTGTAGCCCAAAATCACACAAGAAGTGCTGCAATGGGCTTTAACAGGCCCTGCCTGCCTCTTGACAGCCCCCCAGCCTCGACTCCCTAAGAAGACAAAACTCCCCAAAAAAAAAAAAAAATAATAGGGAAAAAATGGAAGAAACCTCAGTAAAGGCAGTCAAAGAGAGAGACCCCTTTCCAGGTAGGTTGGCGTGCAGTGGGCATCAAAAAAAAGGGGGTTAATACAATAACACAATACCCAGAACAGAATACAAGTAATCCTCAATACCATAGAATAGAAATGCAACCGAAATATTACACATACTGTACAGAGCAGAATTCAACAGTAGACGATATCACAGAATACGATGACAGTCTTCACAAGGTTTAATAGTAAAGTACAGAAGTGACGGCTTGTTATTATTCTGTCACGTGCAAGTGTCAGCCCAGTCCGTGTCCTCAGCTGCGGTGGGCACAGCACAGTGCCAGTCCATTGCAGGTCCGCTCACATACCTGCTACTAATTTGCAGCCGCCCATTAACCTGTCTTTGGGGCCGCGTGTGAAAAACTCACTAAGACTTGCAGAGAAAGTGCAAACTCCACGTGACAACAACCGAAGTGCCCACCTTATGGAACCAACATAATGAAAGGCAAGGACAGAAGTCACCAAGTGCTTTTTATTTCTTAATTGCAAAATGTGATTTATTTTTAACCATTTTTTGGTCTTTTGTTTGCGGTAACAGCACTCAATGTCATTATGGGACCCTCATTGACAGAGTTCCTCGCTTTTTTTCAATCCACTTCTGCCTTTACCAGCTTCTTGAAGATTTTGGGGACTTGAACTTGCTGTGCGTTACTTTGATTTTGACTCTTGTTTTGTGTTTTGCCTTGGACGTTTGGTTTCTTTTATTTTTTGGTTTCAGCCCCATCTCGTTCTTCGACTACGGGTTTGTTTGTCTTCCCCATCGGTTTTGACCGGTCCTTTTTTGGACACATCTTCTCCGAGGTTGTTTGTTTCAGAATTATCCACAGCAGTGTAACTCCAGTCTGTGGCTGTTCTCGCCAAAATGATCCACCATCTCTGCACCAAAACAATTAATGAACTAGAGGGGCACTGAATGTAACTATCACCCGACATGAGCCGCATTAAACAGCGCTGCACACTGACATATTAGGGCACTTTTAAAGGAAAACAACGCTCCTCTTGAGCCCCCTAAAATTAAACTGCTGCCATTATCCTCCAGGGGCAGTGGAGTCACAGCAATGCTAAATGGGGGTTTGCCTTCCACTCCATGGGTGTCCATAAATTCACATTTCTCCAGGACTTTGTGTGCGTCTTCAAGTAGAATTGCTCCTGGCTGGCTGGCTGTCTGGCCTCAAGGACCTCATCTGGAGGCGTCTCATGGTAAGACCATTTGTACTTTGATACGTATCCCTTCCTCCCTCCCTCCATCCATCCGTTTTCTCAATATCAAGGATAAAGAACTTGGACCACTTATTTGAAGGCCATCAATCCTCCACTGTCCTCGAACGGCTTAGCAGCTCAACGCTTCCCAACACTTCACACTTACCTTATTATCACTGTGGAGAAAAATCAGACATGACAAGGCCCAGGGAAGCAGTGATCCCAAGGCCTTGGCTCAGATGGGGATGTCTTTGCTGTTTCATCTCCGCTTTTGCGTTTCTGTGTCACACTCTGCCCCTTTCCTTATTATTCCAACAAGAGAAGCTCCCTGGAAGCGTAGCAGAAGGAAAGCGCGCTTGTGGCGACGGGCCTTTTGTCGAGCGTGTATCACTTTAATTTTTTGTGAAGGGGCCACTTTGCCAAGAGTTCTAATTAGAGGTCACAACGCAGGCCGAGATGAGACTCCACACGGAAGGCTCTCCAGTTTGCTCGCCGCTCCATTCAATTCTTCATTATCATGATATTTTTTGATCTTGAATAACAAAAAAAAAAATCAAAGGAATTCATGCGCTTTCTTGGCAATTCTACAACTGAGGATTTCATTTCAAAATTGCAATCTGAGTTATGAAACTAAGAAAAAGAAGCTATGCCACGCTCACAAATTGCAGCCTAATACGGTGACACGATAGGCCCTGATGATTGGATGGTTGTCAGGTCCTATGCCAGCAAATTCAAACGTTGTGGTAACAAGCTATCCAATAGATTTCGGACATTTTCAGACATCTTCTTCCATTTCTTGATTCATTTTGTCTAATTATGTGTCTTGGGGGTCAGCGCTTACCCACACTGCATTTGGTATAAATGTGAAGAGGATGAAGAGTGCAAATGAACCTTTGATTAAGACAGGGGTGGTACCTGGGACATGCAGTACAAATGTTGGACAAAGGATGTACAGTAAGCTTTGTCAAATGTTAATGGCCACTGGAAAACCACCAAGGGGATGGGAGAAGACAATGAGACAAGAAGAGCGAGTGGAAAGCAAACCCGAAAGCCGGCCCTGATGTACAGGCCAGTGGGCCCAGGGGAGTTCGTGTAGTTGCACCTTTTTTTGTAATCCCTGTCCCCCTGTGATCATCCCTCCTATCGTTCTGCCTCATTGCCTTTCTTCTGTATATCAGAGACTCGGTAAGTAATGTGTGGAGTTGGCAAAGTCAAAGCAGAAGACCAAAGGTTTGGGTATCTGTGTAAGACCTGCTCTTTGGCGTGTGGTGTGTTTTAGTGCATTGCTTCTTTTGCACTACACTGACACTCCAGGACAGGCCAAGGGCCCCCTCTTACTCCTGCTGTCCACGACATGTTTGTTCAAGGTTGGCCTCCTTGGAGGCTCCGCACAGCTCAGATGGCGTGGGCCCCAATCACACAACACCAAACCACCCACCAGCCACCATCACTACGGGTCACACAGAGTAGGACACGGGGTGGGAGGTGCGGGGACAGCCAGTCAACCCGGGGCCACTCACTTGGCACAACCTAGAAGGGAAGTTTCTGAAAAACAAAAAGCAGCACATGGGACTTCACTCAGAGAATTTATTACACCAAGCGGAGGAGTGCAGAGTAAAGATGGGCGGCGATGGAGTAGCACGGCATGTCACAAACGGCACTGTGACTACAAACGGCAACTTCGGCCTCTTCAAAGTTCTCTTTTCATTTATATTTAATTATTGTCATGGCTTAGAAATCTTGTTTCACGTTAAGACAATTGCATATACTGTACCTAAGGATAAAACCAAAATGCAGAAATTGGTCACCTTAATGATTATTTTTTTCCACCTCTTATAATTCTAAATTATCTGATTAAGGAAGAAACCCAGAGTGGTGGTCAGCTTTGAAGTATTCGCTTGCCGGTGGGCAAATCAAAGAAACCTCCGGAAATCTGACAGACAAAACAGTAAAACGTGTCATAAGGCGGATGGAAATGTTTGTGTCGACATTCTTGCTTGTGGACGTTGTGCTGCTAGCCCAGAGGTAAGCGCCAGGACTGGAACTGCAGACCACCGAGAGAAGCAGGAGGTCGCCTCTCCAGCATCGGCCTTCTGTACACTTCTGATTGATAGCAATGGACAAGCCGCTAGAAGCCGACATGTCAACTTGTCACACCCTGACATATCTGCTGTTCATACGCAGTCACTCTGCTCAGATAGACTGGCATCATCGGTGCCTCACAACTTGAGGCGACGCAAACTCCGCAAGTCTCCCTAAGCCGCTCGCCGCCCCGTGCAGCTGTCCTGGAGACAAACAGCAACTGCTTTTGGATGTGGAAACTGCTCAGATCTGACATCTCCGCGTTTCCTTGTCATCGCATGTACACTTCGCACACTTTGGAAGGCTGCATACAAGTAAACACTTGGCTTGGTTTGTTTGTTTTTTACGGGAGAAAGCAGAGAGTGACATTCGCCACTGTGAGGTCTTTACCTGACAAATAAAAGAATACTAACAGCAGCTCAGCACTGGGACCAAGGGAGAGGAACTGCATGTCGGGATTGGGGGTTTTACACTCTGGGTTACAATTCGGTGCCTCCATTTTGAGTGCATCTGCACGGCTGTCCCCTTATCGTTTATGACCGGGGGGCACTTGTGTCATGAACCCCCACCTACAGTACATAAGATGGTGACATACTACCTTCTGCGTCCAACTTTGTGGATACCTTCTCGGTCAGTAGCTATAAGTCTTCTCAATTGTTGGCTTGCCATTGTTTTCCCGCTCCATTGTCATTACTTTGCAAATGCAATGTCACATGGAGTGTAATTAACGCGTATACTGTAACTGCCTCGGCCGGTGTGCGGGCTCCGCACACTGCACCAGATTCAGCTGGATGTCTGCTCCTTTCATGGTGGGCTGCTGCATCAGTGTGCTGTTTGTGCGACTTTAAGGATGCACACCCCACCAAAAGGCCAACTCGCCAAGAGCTTCAGGAAGGGAAGCAGACTTGGACGGGAGCCATTAGTCTTGTCAAATGTGCTCTGCCGTTCTACTGTATGTGCAATCAGCATGCCGTTATCGCCCTCAAAAAAAACAGTCACATGACACAACCACGCATTTATGGACAAATGCCATACGTAGGGCAGAATTTGAGCTGGGATGACATGTCGAGAATTTCTGGAGACATCAATCAATGCTTATTTACAAATGTGCATTTCAGGATCTTGAAACGAGGCCAAAGACTGACAGAAAAGCGGGAGAACCACACATGAGCAGCCAGACGAAGGAGAAAACTTTCAAGAGGACACAAGAGGTTGGACCGGGCAAGTGAACCCATCCCTAGTGTGCCTTGCAAAGGACTGGCAGCCCGTCCATGGATTTGTGCCACCCTCAGGACTCGCTGTGTCTCCCATGACTTCAAGATGGAAATGAGCCAGTTTAAGAGTATGTGTGAGATCCGTGATGCAGCCAGAGACAAAGGCAACCACTTCCAGGCTCCACAGTCACACCACACGTCAACGAACACTGGGCATCATTCGGTTTTGTAAAAGAATTTCTGGGGTTTCATTATAGAAAGGCCTGCGGTGGGCTGGCACCCTGCCCAGAGTTTGTTTCCTGCCTTGCGCCCTGTGTTGGCTGGGATTGGCTCCAGCAGACCCCCATGACCCTGTAGTTAGGATCTAGCGGGTTGGATGATGGATGGATGGATGGATTATAGAAAGGCACTCTAAAAATTTATTTGCCTGGATGGCTTACGGCTGCTACTCAGCTCTCATGGCCTGGGTTTAAGTCCCAGCCTAAGTACTTGCCCACATTGTTATTGAACAAGTCTGAGTGACAGTTCTGAACTGGCCGGGTGAAAGTCTGCCTTCTAAAGGACTGGCACCCTGTCTAAGTTGGCTCACACCTTATGCCTGTTGCCATCAGGGTACCCTCTGTAAAGGCTGTGAAAGTGGTGGATAAATACCTTGAAATGGCCTCCCCAGGGTCAGTGCCTGCCTTGTGCCCAGTGTTGGCTCCAGTGCCTCCAGAGCATGAGCAGGATTACATGATTCTGGAGATGGATGGATCAATGTGGTTATTTAAATACTTAATTAGAAATAAAGACAATCATCAAATGGGCGGCATGGTGGCACAGTGGTAGCGCTGCTGCCTCGCAGTTAGGAGACCCGGGTTCGCTTCCCAGGTCCTCCCTGTGTGGAGTTTGCATGTTGTCTGCGTGGGTTTCCTCCAGGCGCTCTGGTTTCCTCCCACAGTCCAAAGACATGCAGGTTAGGTGGATTGGCGATTCTAAATTGGCCCTGGTGTGTGTGTGTGTGTCCTGCGGTGGGTTGGCACCCTGCCCAGGATTGGCTCCAGGTGACCCTGTGTTCGGTTTCAGTGGGTTGGAAGATGGATAGACAATCATCAATTTCTTGCAGCTAACTGATTAAACTTTACAAGTCAAAACGATCAAGCAAGTGAGAAGCCTTGGAGAAGAGCGTACCACAGAAGACAGACTGGCAGAGGGGAGATAGCCGAAAGGACAAAAGATGCCAGCCAGAACACCTGAGATGGCATGGATGATGTCAATTATGGAGAGCAAATGACCCAAAAGCAGCCACGTCTAGCCGTCTCTTAGGAGTGCTGTACCTTTGAGGACCACCAGGGGGCACTGAAGCCTAATGGGCCTTGGCTTTTAAAGGCAAATCCTACAAGAAAATAAAAGAAAACTGAACTTCCTAAAGACAGCTCCCTGCCAGAGCCTAATCACCCAAGTGGTCAACTCTGGCAAGGGTTCGATTCACAGATGACAATATTTTAAAGAAAGAGGCCGAGAATTGAGAGTTTAAAAGCTTGGAATGGTTGGTTGATTATTTTGAATGAGTGAAAAATGTGGACTAGCCACCCTGCCAACTTGCTAGTTCAACCCATCATCGCACAACTCCCAGCATGCTTCACCAATTGTGGAACGTGCTGTTGGCTTCACCTCATCCCCGCTAGACACAGAGGTGCCCATCTTGGTCATAAAGTTCTCCTTCAGAGTTTTCCTCCTGAACTCTTGATGGCGTCTCCATAAGAGGTGTCATCTTACGGCTCCCATTCTGTGCACAGACAGCCTCACTCAGATGAAGCCTGAAGGGGCAGAAATGGTGGACGTCAAGCAGTCCAATCATTTGGGCTGAATTCACTCAACTATTCCCATCATGAACTTCCTCAAACTCCAAACTTTGTATTTTCGCCAGTCTGCACGTACAGCCCACCCAATGATCAATAAAAATCCGAAAGCCAGGAGACAAATACTTTCTCGCAGCAGGGACTCCTAGTGTGGTGCTCTTGTACTTTTTTTGACCATCAGACTCCTCACCTTTCATCGTTCACCAATGATGGATCAGCTCTCATCATGTCACTTACGTTATTAGCCATCCTGCCAGTGCCATGGTGGGATGGGCACTTGCAAGTCTGTGGACATCAACTCCATTTCTGTTCTTTCCGTGTGCCATATTCAGACTTTCTCCATCTCCTGGAAACTTAAAGAAATTCTAAACCTTGAAGAGAGACTCCATATTGTAGGCATGGACGTGTTTCGAGGTGGCACACGTAGACACAAAGCGAACTGCCCACTCCACAGTAGCAGAGTTCATTCTTTCTTAATTGTCACAACCTGGGAGACCCAAACCCAAAACTGCTCACTCAAAGAACGTTGTAAGGGAGCACACAAGCAGGCCAACTTAGAGCAATGCGAGGCTGGACCAACGACAGCCAAGATCTGCCAAATGCAAGAGACCCAGCTTGGCATGTGGCTTTTTACTGGCCTACCATTTTTATAACCGAGCTGTAATGCTTTCACCTCAACACACCGGCCGGACCCTTCACCCCAAATCGGTAGCGTCAAGCTTTATCCAGTAAAGTCGCTCGGGAGCAGATCTCCTCAAGGAGCCGTTGGGCACATCCGACACTTCAGGAAGGAGTCGCCAGCAGTGAAGTATTGTGACCTTGTTAGGCTCATGCATGAGTGAAGACTTGTGTGAAAGCAAAGCTCTCGGCTCGAGCCACGGGCATCGGCGCTTTGGGGGCCGTAAGGGATAATCAAATTAAGCGACAGATTGCTTTACAAAGATACAGAATGCTTTGGGGAGCTCCATGCAGAGTCACGTTTCAGGGCATTAAGCTGTGAGAAGAACGCAGAATCGGCGAAGGAAACGGTTCTTTCTTTCTGGTTCACTTATGAAGCACACACTGAAAAGGTGGGGTAAAAAAATAAATAAATAAATAAATGAATCTGTGGGCCAACACAGGGGTCTCTCATTCGAGAGCGGCAGCACAGCTCATGGCTTGACCGAGACCCCTGGCTTTGATCTTGCTGGGCCATTGTCACAAAGGAGCGTCTGTTGATTTTTATGGGGGTCCTGCAGCGAAAGGCACCTGAGGGCAAACATTCATCCGAGTTATGGCCTCCCTCCACTCTCATGTACTGTAAAACGGTGGCTAAGGATTCTGGGGTTTCGTGCATGATACGTTTGTTTCTTTTTTGAACTTCCGTTTCTGGTTGTAATCTTGTTTATTTATTCATTTATTTTTCATAGGCAGTGCCATTTTGGTCATCAGTGGCCATGTTGTTGGTGGTAATACATTGCCAGTCTGGTAATGGCATCATCACCGCGGGGTATTTAAGATGGTGCTGCCATCCTCCTAGTGTTCAAGACTTTGGACAGTGGCTAAAAGTTCTCAGGCAGCATTCACTAGCTTTCATTTGTCCCCAGTCTTTGGACTTCTGCTTAACGTTGCAGTGGGGCTACGAAACACAAGGTGGCTTATTTACGGCTTATTAATGTATGTAAACGGACGCACGCTGTCTATGTCCTCTGCTCATTCTCAGATTGTGGAATCGGACTGCACGGATACACAGCATTCGCCCCTTTGGCTGCTGGAATGTCTGGCTTTCCCTTTTGTGCCAGTTCTGGGTCAGAGGGATCTAAAAATAAATACCACCTGGAAACGTATTTTTTCTCATCTTGTTTTTGGGTGGCCCACTTATTGACCGTTTTCAGCCTTTAACCTAAAAGCAATCAGATGACAGACATCTGCTGCCCAGGAGTCTCCCATTGTACATTTCATCCATTCACTCCAGGATTCAGCTCCAGCAGTCAGTATGGTGGCCTCCAGAAAAATGACTTGTGACCAGCACTTTGGCGACTATGGCGTATCTGCTACCCCACACATGCACCGCACTATGGCAGGCAATCAGTCTGGCATCTAAGAACCCCACAGCTGCTTCTCCCACAATCCAACATGGCCGTGCTGTAAGGTAGAAGGTGCTCCAGGACCTTGACCTCCATACTTCTCTGATTTCCACCAGGTGTACGTCGAGTCTTGCTAGCTCAGCTCCAATGATTTTTACTGTCCCCAAAGCCAAGCGGCGCACTTTAGGCATTTCAGGTTTCACAGCAGCTGTTTTCAGTGCCATGGAACAACCTTCTGCATGCGTCAAGAGGCAGACTCCACTGGATTTTGTCCGTCTGGGTTTAAGCCTCATCTCTTCTCACTCGTTTCTCATTCACTGCTGTGTAACCATCTTTTGTTCTCTTCTCCTCAGTCACAGTCTGCAAGTCCAAACTTGTGTGGCTTTCTTTTGTTAATGTATCCTCATGCCCTGTGGTTATGAAAATGACTCTCATGAAAAGGTGGCCTGAAATTATTCAAAAGACTGCTGCTTCATAAAAATGGAGAGTAGAAGAATTTTATACCCGGACTAGAGACTGGCCAAATTCACAAAGACATGGCATCTGCAAAGTGGAATGGGCAAGGAAGATGGACCATCAAGGAAGAAGTATCAAATTCAAAAGTATAATCTCAACCTCAATGGCAGACTTAGAGCAATCAGATGCTTTTGAGTAAAATAAAAAGCCGAATCTACCCGAAGACACCATGATGATTTGAAAATCTCCTGGTATAAAGAGTTGAAGTCATCTCAACTGAAAATATCGAGCATGCGGCTAGCAGCGTTAGCAGTCGTGACAGACGTGGAGCGGGTGGACTCAAAATGGAAGAATACTGCACAAAAGTGTATGACGAGCCTCAGTTTTACTTGTATTTAAATGCAGGATTTCATTTAAATAAGCAGAGGAAAGCGGATTGTTGAGCATGAGGAGGTGAGCCTGGTTTGAGAGGGCAGATTGAAACCCAAATATCCGGGATATGAGGACTTCACGGTCAAAAAGAGCTCAAGAGATGGAATCACACTTCACAAATGAATGACTTAAACCACAAGCCAAAGCCATTGGACTACCACAAGCCTGTCTAAAGCTACAGAGAGTTCAAGGAAGTCATCTGAAGACAGACAAGAACCTAACTAGATGACATATCGTTCATCTTCTCCATCCAACAGAGTGTGGTGGGCAGAATGAGAGACTAGGCAGTGATTAGGACATTCAGACTCTTACCTTCTTGATATTAGATTGCTTGTTGCACATCTGCAATGGTCTTGCCATTCAGGAGACCGTGACATGTTAACGACACGTGTGAACAGGCTTGGGAGGAGAGACTATTGGAACACACATGCCATTCAATTAAAAATCTGAGATCTTTACATCATTCTCCAGAGATGCCCATTCGCGCATCTCCCATATACTGTAGGTGTACTGGCAGGGGTGCCCAGCCCTTCCCGGGGTCACTAAACAAACTCCCTGAGAAAATCTTCAGAACGAAGCATAGCCAATGGTTCTGCTGTACACAATTTACCAGGCATGGGTTCAACGATGTGAATGTGCGGAGAGGATAAACAGGCCTTCAGCCTTGCATATTAGACACCTGAACCTGAAGAAGCTTTCTTGTTTGACTGCGTACTGCGTTCCTGTTTAAATGCTCATATAAAGTACATTTTGTGAAGATACAAATGAAGTGGGCCTTATGGTAAACTTGAATAAACAAGGTCAATTACTCAAACCAAAGCTAGTGCCCATGCACCGAGGAACAACGGTGTATCTCCTGACCTTTTTGCAATAGCAGGTTGAAGCATGAAATTAAAACGTATTTTTGGCAGCCAATTCCGATTCTGCACATCTCAGCAGTGTACATGCAATACACCCGCTTTATGCTAACTTAAGCAGTTTATTGTCTTTATATTTGGAAACCTCGGAGCTCTGAAAGGTGGCATCCAATGTGAAAGGTAAAGACTGAGCCCAGGTTTCGTTTCTGCGGAAGTCGCTGGCACAGCACATTAGCCAAATAAATGAGGAAATGCCCCCCTTCAATGCTGGTGCCTGTGAGCCCACAAGGATCCCTGATGGGAGTAAAGATTTGGATGAGTGACGTCTGTCATCCACTTGATGGCTCAAATTCCTTGTCCTAATGTGGTGACACTACGCAGAGGCACAGGCTGGGATTTCCTTCTGTCCTTAAAGTGTCTCAGGAGTTTTAAAGCATACAGTGGGAGCAGGTGCCTGGTTGGGCAACACTAGGAAGGTATTGGACAGGGGGTCCCGAGAGCGGTTCTGCAGATGCCAGTGCTTTAGTGGGAGCCGGGGAATCTGTCAGGGGGCAGAGACGCCGTATTTAAGGTGATATGCGGCCTAGATGGAAGGATATAATTCTGTCAGAACTGTAAAGTTTGCTAGGCACCCCAACCCTCTACATTCTATGTGAAGTCTCGTCTGGCTCTTGTTTTACAGTATCACATCGTGACACCACCAGTCGCGTCATTGTATAGAGTGCACAGCAAAGCAGATCCACTTCCTAACTCAACACGATATCCCCAGAGACGGACGTGCATCCCAAGCTCCAAAGCCAAACTAAAAGGCCATGCAGGTCCAGTGAAGATCCCAAACTGTCCAGGTGCATTGGATGCTCTTCGCCGATCACCAGTCCATGCTGTCATTCAGATTTAAGCTCCTTCTTCAGGCATTGAACCACATTGGTGTTCTCGGTGGCATTACCTGCTGAATTGTGCCACGGGGTAAGAGGTTAGTCTGATGTCATTCACAATGCGTGAGCACCTCTAATGGCTCAGTGTGACTGAGAGGCGTTGCACTTTAAAGAGAGTATGGTGGCTAGAAGCTCCATGTCTTGTTTTTGGCTCATGGCCTCCTTAGCGTTATGTTTATACCTGGAAAAACGAATCACAAATCTTTCCAAAAAGATAAAATGTTATTGCATGGAAAGAAACAAGTTAATATCAAGAGAATATCATAAATACAGCAAGACCGGTCTGTCTAATGTCCACTTCTGTACTGATGAAGGTTTAGTGCACGTCCTTCGTGTGACATGTTTTGAAGAAGTGACCAACACAAGGGCCCGATCACAATTAGGGCAGCAGACGTGTGTTTCTTTGCACTTTCCTTATATTTTTTCTGTGGCTTACACATGAGAGGGTAGAATGTCAGCATTTGACCTCCACGACTGTGTCACACACGTGCCCACCTAAAGGGACTGAGTGAGGGCAATTCCATGCCAGACCAGGAGGTGGCAGAGTGTACTGAGCGATTACAGGAAATTCCACCTGATCCCAATGACGGCCCTGATGACGTCACTTCCTCTACTCTCCCTTAAAAACCGCCATCTTTGCCTCATCAAGACAGTTGTGTTTTGGACTCGAACCTGTACATCTACACAACTCTGCACAATTCAACTATTTTGCAGCCAGGATTAATTACGGGTGGCTACCCCAAATCTTTTTGTGGCTCTTTGTCTCGTCTTTGACAACTGATACACCTGTTGTGTCACTGCGGGCTACCACAGCGCAAGGCTTAGTGACGTCCGCATTTCCCCTGACACAAACATCAACAGTTGCTGCACTGTGACCAGTGCTTTGGGGCTAATGTCTTTCTACTCAATCGCAGTCCCGCTGAAGCTCCCTGCAAGTGAATTCGCTGGGCACATCGTGGCGATTCGGTCGTGCGGTGCTGTCTGCATCAGTTCCAGTTCCTCTGTCAGTGTCAAATGACCCTTTCACATCGCCGTCACAATCGCTCAATTCGAGCAGTGGTTCAGTTTGTTTGTTCTAAAACCGCCTTTACGGCTTTTTGTTTGTCATTGTAGGTCCCACCCCACTAATGAATATTAATGAGATATCTTAGAGTTACGATAAAGTGGCAGAAAACATAGAAATATTCCTTTTTTGCAGCGTGGTGATATTTCATCCACTAGATGGCAGCAGAATCCTGTCCTGAGAGTTACTTGAGCTTTACACTCCAAAGCGTACACTCATTGTGTCACTCCGAGAGTGAGTCCAGTTTAACCGGAATTGTATAGAAGTCTGAGCTCAGGTCACACCCGAGGTTAACGTCAAAGAGGTTAAGTAGTGTAATGGCCTGGGAGTTCAGTTTATGGAAGTGATCAAGAAAGCTGATAGGATGTTAATGTTATTTATTACCTCCAACGTGTGCTGTAGACGTCAAGGGAGGTTATACTTCACTTATTAAAAATACTGGTGAGGCCTCACCTGACGTTCTGTGTGAAGTTTGGTCACCATATCGCTAAAAAGACATAGCAGCACTAGAGAGGGTCCAGAGGAGAGCAACCAAGAAAGAAAGAAACAGAACTTGAAGGAAGCTTACAAACACACAGAAGTGAAGATTGAACATAACTGAATTATGATGCCTCCCAGCTTTTACTTTTAAAATGAATTATTCCACAAGGACATGATGGGACAAGATGGAAACGTTGGGAAATTTGTCTTCACGCACAAAAACAGATATTGAATGATTGAGGAAGTTGTGGGGCGAAGACTGTAGGGACCTTCAGAACTCAGCTCAGTGTTATTTGAAAGAAAGCAGGTGAGCTCTGTTGGGTTCAATGTCCCGTTCTTGTCGTAGCTGTAAGGATGGACGTGCATGGTGAAGTGTCCCTCGCTGCCAATCCCACCCCATTACATCATTGAGGGGTGCCTGGCCGTTGGCACCACATGGTATGCTCATCTGGTCTCTTAAGGTTGTGTCGTGGAGGGACCTCCAGTTCATCCATGTGAATGAAGTTTCCTCCATTTTACTTTTAATGCGCTGACACTCAATAAACACTAAATAAAGTCGTGAATGGTGCGACTGGCGGAGTCGCTCAGCTCGTGAATTACGTCGGTTTCACCCTCAAATGAAAATTGTCTCCAAAAATTTGTCTGTAAATCACAACAGTTTTGGCAGGACAAAAATCAATGAATAGGAAAGGATAATGAGTTGACTGGCGCTGCTCAGACGCCTTATTTGCCCCATTTATGCAGTTCATTCAGTGGAAAGGAATATTTATGGCGTGCCTGTTGAAAATGAAAGGCTTTTACATTTTAATGAGCACTAAATAGGCACAGAGAAATATTGTTCATTAGCTGTAATCTCCCGAATTGCTTGAGTGAACTTCCTTCAGAGACCACTTTAAACAGTTCGCTCAACTAAAGCAGTTTGTATGGTAATTAAGGAAGCATTTTGTTGTTAACATCTGTGGTACTATTTATAAGGCTGGGAGCATCTGATTACTTCACGAGAAATGTGCCTTAGCAAAGAAAATCTGTTCTTTCTTATTAGCCCTCCACCCTTCAAAAGCAGGCTGTTCACCACTGCATATTACAAAGGATTATCTTTGTGACATTTCTTCATTAATCATATTATGGCTTCTTATAGCAGGAAGAAGCAAGCTGCCTGGCAGAGAGGAGCGCCATGCTGTGCAGGCAGACTTGCCCCATACGTGCCGTCCTGAAAACAACAGCTGCCAATGCCACCGTGCCGCACACATATGTCTGCCATGTCACGTGGCGGCGGAAGCGCAGCTTAGTATGCGGGTTAGCGCTCCGCGTCCGTTAGACCTGTCATCCCGTCACCGACGCCAACCCAGGAAGGCAAACCCACCGGTCCTAAGGTGGGCAGTTTTACAGCGCGCTTGCTTCTGTGAATGACGGACGATGACCGGGATAGGATGACTGCAGCGATGAAGTCAGGTGTCGGCTGCCTTAGCTGGCAGTGTACTCGAGCGCCAGAGACGCCAGCCTATAAAAAATGAAGATGGCCTGGTGAGCCCTGCCACTGACTCCCCGGTGACAAACCTCTTTACCTTTTTCATTCCCAATTGTAAAAAATACATTAAAGCAATGGAATTTGTAGCGGTGTCCTCCATGGAATAACACTACATAAAACAAAGGCTGTTTATTCATTAATTAAGCAAACTGCCCACCAGCTAGCAAATCTCATCAACAGTCACATTAGTTGGCATTTTACACTGAAAGAAATAAAGTACTTGGAGAACAAAATATATAAATCTTCAAAGGATTCTGTCAAGTCCTAGCATACTGTCCCATGCCGAGTTACCAAGAAGAGAACATTGTGCCATTAAAGGGCACCACGGGTTTGGGACCATCAAGGTATGAGTTCTGGTGATGACAAGTCAGTCCCGTGAGCCACCAGAACAAAAGTTAAACCGGACAAACATAAATAAACCTTTAAACGGTTTGAGCCAATAAGACTGGGGTGGGGGGTTCACATTGTGTCCCGGTGTGTTTCTCTGTGCCCTTTAACACGTTACCAGGCTGGCACACCGACAGAAGGCCCCCCACTCCGTCCTCTGGGAGCAAAGCAGAGGTTCATCCATTTGGGGGTCATTGACATGCACACAAAACAAATAACATCCTAAGAAGGACAATCTCCGTTATTTCCCTCAGAATACCAGGGAATTCTTTTATGGATGCCCAATTTTTTCCTGATGTCTAAAGCATCAACTTTTAACAATTAATCCTTGCTGACATTTCATGAGAGTCCAGGCCCTGAATGATGACGCCAGCACTCCTCTGTTGCCATTATATCGACGTTTTCAGGTACACCTGTCGTTGTTACAAATGGGGAGGCCCTGTTAAGCTTTTGTTATTTGAAGTAAAATGTTTTCCCTCTAGACCGTTGTGGGCCTTTGGACCGTAAAGGAATATTAATACATTATTAATTTAGTTAAAAACACTTCATAACAAGTGGGTCGCGTCATCATTTATGACTCTGTGACAAGGACATGCTACACCATTGCTAGGGCTGCCAACCAGAAGGCCTTATGAGCCACGTCACAGATGCTTCACTTTAAAAGCCCACATGGCCTGGATTGCAGCATCCGAGATTCATCCCTCAAACAACTTTAATGTTTGCACTCTTTGTACTTCATATCTTCTGGTTCACAGCCAGCGTTCCACTTCTCGACTTTGAACATTAGAAGGCTGACAATCGAGAGGAGGCCATTCAGTCCATTTGTCACTTGTTGTTTAGCTAATAGCTGAGCGGTCCCAATGCCTCACCCAGAACCTTCTTAAAGATTCTCCAGATTTCTGCTTCAACTCCACAGCTCGGTCGTTTGTTCCAGACTTCCAAAACAGTGTAAGAAGTGCTTCCTAGTTTCGGTCTTCAAAGCAGTTCACCTCAATTGTCACTGATGTCCACAAGTATGTGATTCTTTACAATTTTAACATCTCGGTTTTAGTGATGACTCCCGTCTTTTAATGAACAAGTCCTTCCAATTCCTGATCTGACTTTGCTTACGTTTTAGCTTAGAAGTTTGGACTTTTCTGTGTGTGACAAGTCCACTAATGCACACACACCTTCTGGTCCAATTAACATCAATCTCGTGTTTGGTCACTCAGTCTCTTTGCCAGCAGGCCATTGAGGGAGGACATCTGGGATCAAAAACATGGGTAGACTTCATGCTGTGGTCCAGCCGATCCCTTTTGGATACTTGTGACTGACCCGGATCGATTATTTTCTTTTTTGGATTAGATCTTCAGGCTTTCATTGATATTATCGTTCATATTCACATTGTGCCACTTCTTGCTGTTGATAAACTCCTCAATTGAATTTCTAACTTGCTCTGCATTCTCATCTGGCCCAGTTTTTTGTTCTGTAATATCCCAACATCCTACTTGTTGTACTCTTTATTTTGGTGTTAGGTGTTTTAATGTCAAAATATATTCATGTTTCTATTTAGCTTCTCTTTGTCCTTTCAAGAAAACCCCAAACAAACTGGGTCCTTGATGACGTCATGAAACTGAAGACAAAAACGTATAACCGCTTAGTCCACAATAGTAGTAGAAATCCAAAAAGGTCTTAAAACACTTCGAGATGGTGACAAGTAAGACAGCAACACAACGTGCTGATCTACTGCCTTGAAAGACATCTGGAATCACAACTTTGACCCCTTAATGTTTGAACCTGTGAGCCCCATTTAGGTATTTTGCTTTTAATATAGAAAATAATTTAAGAGGGGCAGAGAAAACACTTGTTAGTAGGACACAGTAGGCCTCAAGCAAAGATGGACAAAAGGCCAGCAATAAAAACTAATGGGTTTAGAAACACTAAACAGAGAAGATCTACATAATGAGCCTTTAATTGCATTAAACACAGTGTTTAATAGAATCTGTAAAAGATTAACACAGACGGGTCACGTCTGCGGCAACACACATGGCATCCAATTGAAACCCCAACACTGGGGGCAATGGAAGCAGAGGTGGTCTGAACACAACAGAAAGATAAAGAAATACAAATAAATGAATGGTAAGCTGGCGGCACGGTGGCGCATTGGTAGTGCTGCCACCTCGCAGTTAGGAGGCCTGGGTTCGCTTCCTGGGTCCTCCCTGTGTGGAGTTTGCATGTTCTCCCCATGTCTGTGTGGGCTTGCTCTGGTTTCCTCCCACAGTCCAAAGACATCCCAGTTAGGTGCATTGGTGATCCTGAATTGTCCCTGGTGTGTGTGGGCTTGCGCCCTGGGATTGGCTCCAGCTGACCCTTTAGTCAGGATATAGCGGGTTGGATAATGGATGGATGAACTGTAAGCTTTAGCATCTCTTTTTCAATCTTGAGCAAGCTAATGTGGGCTCAGGCATGTGGGCTTCTCTAAACCAGACTACCTCTCCCGTGGTTATCGCTGCCAGCCAGGTAGGCCTGCGCTGGTGAGGAGGAGAAACTGGCCTCCATATTTTATAGAATCGGAGTTAGATGTTAAAAGAATGGCAGAAGAACCTGCAACTTTGAGACAGTCAAGGATTACATGATATGGCGGAGATACAATCTGCCTGTCGCAGAAAGAAAGGAAGGAGGGAAGAAGAATTGAGAAAGGCCTCCAGACGAGCCGAGCCCAGCGAGTGGTAACGAGTCTTTAAGGGCCAAAGCACCTCGATAGTCCAACAGCCATTAGCAGAGGAGGCCAAGACAGGAGAGCTGCTTGTGCTGAATTCCTCTTTTTGGGAAAAGAATCTGCCAGCCTGCCACATGTGGTGATGGAGGGAAACTGGGAGCCATTTGAGGTGCAGGAGCTGCGGAGAGTGGAAGTGATGGTTGGCTTGATGAGTAGCACAAAACAAAAAAAGTCAAACAAAATGTCGCCAAAGGTTCCTTAGTATCTAAAGAGTGTCTCCCTAAATAATTCATAAAAATTGCAAGCTTTTTTATTGCTATTATCCAGAATTTTGGATGATACTCAAAACTGCTGCACCTCTTTAAAAGGTTGCATGGCCAATGAGATCTCGGTCACCGGCATCAACCACGAGAGCAGCAATGGTGCCAATGCCAACAACAAAATGAAGAGGGAGGTGCTGTGATAGCAACACCAGAAAAATATTGAAATCCAACAACACCAGAAAAACGTCCCCAATTTTAAAGAATCCTTGAGTCTGAAAACAGACGGGCAGTAAACAGCACTTGTCGACCTGAGAGAGGACCTCCGATTTTTAAAGGCGATTTAACGGGAGCTCAGGCGTCTGGTACACTGCAGCAGCGGGTTTCAGTGCCGCTGCTCTGCTCCCACCCTACGGTGCCCATCGTCAAATCTCATCAGCTGGACGTGGCGCTTTCCTCCACGCTGATCAACTGGAATCCAAGTCTCCTTCAGACTTACAGCTTTCTTTCATATTTTACAGTTTAAGACGTTCTCTCTGGTTTACCAGATTTGAATCTCTGGCCGAGCCGTCATGAAGGAGACGTTTGTGACCATGGTGGCCCAATTGTTACTCCACTTTACAGCTTTGCTGTTTTTATTCGGTGGCCTTAATCCTCCTGTAGGTGAACATGCTCAGCACATTTTAAAATGCTTTTTTAATTGGAGTTAAATGTGCAGCCCTCCATCTTACATGTATATTTGTTTAATATTCTGTCACCTACATGTACGACTATTTCAATGTATATATTTTACCTTTAATAATGCTTTTTCATTTTTGGTTCTCCCCTTTTGTTGTCCTGATTATTTTTGGCACATTACAAACTCTTCATCCTCAAACAGATTTACTTTTCAATGCTTTATTTGTCTCCTTTCTACATTGTGCTACCTCTGTTTTTATTATTTTGCCTTCACCAAAGTGCCTGTGCCATCCCACCTCAGGTGATGCCCACATAGTTAAGTGAGGAAGAACAATATGGAGACTTTGGGCACAGGAAGGCAGGGTGGCATGTGCTTTAAGGGGCCTTGATATGCACAAAACAAGCTGAGCAGCTAGCAAAAAACATTCAGCAGAAAAGTGCCGATGAGGAAGGTCCTACAACAAGCCGACTGCGTCCATCACACTCCACACCTCAGCTCATTTCAGGTAGTTAACTCCTCATGAGGACAGGCCTCCACACTGCTACACAAGATCAGGAAATAAACAACAAATGAAATCAAATGTGCCAAATGATGGACAAATAATATGCAAAAGGCAAAGGCACAAGAAAAGCAAGTCTGGCACAGCCCTAAACAAGGCCAGCAGAGCAGACCATCTGAGCAGCATGCAGGCCGCTGTGAGGTCATAGTGTGAGGTCAGAGGCCGGCCACACCCACTCATCCATTGGACCACGCCCCCACAGCATGATGACGTGGCAGCCATATTGAATTTCTACAACAATCAGAAAAACATCAGTAAAATCACATGAAATGAATAAATGAGACAAAGAACCAAACACGACTCTGGATGTTGATGAATAGCAAATTCTTAATGAGAGACCATAAAATAAATTGTTGGTTTGAATTCTTAATTCACAATGTGAACGAAAGAAAAAAAAATCTGGCAGCCGACTACTTGAGCGGAGAAGCTCATCGTGATGCCCTACACGTGTCACTTCAGTTGACTTTCAGGAACTCGGGTTCAGATTTCTGCTCCTCCACACACACGTCATGGTGTCCCTTGCATTGGTCTCGACTTTCCTTGTCCTCAGTTTTATTTTGTCTTCTGTAGCCATCAAGCTGCCCCTGGGCGGTCCTGCTGGGAGTCGCGGACGTGTCTCGGCAAACAAAGACGTCAAAGGAGGGTCTCTAATGACCTCATCGGGGTTAGGGGTATTGTTAATGGAAACTCGTCTTTGTGGAGTTGTAAAGTGTTTTATTTTTTAAGATGAATTGGCTTAAAATACTGGACAGGTCATCTGACTTAAAATGAAAGGACCTCATGACTTTAGCCACGTCAGGAAGTAACAATATTCTAAACAGACTTTTAATAAGTGAAATACTCAAGTACAGTATAAAAGTTTAAAGAACTGGAACGATAGCCTAAAGAAAATAACGAAGAGTAAAAAATGTGAGTTTATATACAAACTGAATCTCTTTGTGCTTTTTCATTTTATTAAACAAATACAATAAGAAATGTTGATTGCAAGTTTTAGCCAAGCTGTAGGTGACCTTGAGGTCGACTGCCCAGTTCCTGTCCCATTTGAGGGGTTAAAACGTCGAGCCTCCTCCTAAAGTCCTGTTTGCGACTGCTCGGATGCAGCACCCTGACGGTTGTCACTCACCTTCATCGACAGTCCGTTCTCACGCGTCAAAGTAGCGAGCTCCACGAGCCGCCTCGGAAACAAAGAGCTCGGTTCCGACACGCGACACGGGACGTCTCGTCACACTTTCTGGCAGAAATGGCCAGAAGAAGATTTCATTGAAAAGGAGGAAAGCGCTGTGTGTGTTCTTTTGTGACATTGAAATTGCCATTTCTCCACGGACCTGCTGGATTAAGTGACCTACCATATGGCTGACTACCTCACCGTGGGGAGAAGTGAAGAAAATGAGGCCATTCTTGTTTCTTAAGATATCTCTTTGAAAGTGCTGAGCTTTATATATTTATATAAATTTTGCAGGAGAGCAATGTGTGTTTTATTTGAATAATTTGCTGAACCACGGAGGAAAAAGCCATCGACTACCCATTGGAATGCATTTGACTCACCGCTAAAGTCCACGTCACTACAGCAGATCTGACAAAGTTGGCTGTTTTTAGTCATTTATGTAGAATTTAAAATATTTACTACTTGAAAGACTAGAGAGTGACTAAATACATAAAACCCCACACCTGTGCACGTCATTTAAAGAATCAAAAGGTGAACTTCTGGCCGAGTGTCTCCCCTGTCACTTTTTTACTTATTTATTTTTTTTAATCAGTCATTTTCAGTAATTGTTAAAACGTTATAAGGATACATTCAAAGCTAATCTGGCTATTTGTATCATTTACAGGTTGATACTCAGCACTATTTCTCTTTAGTTGCTGCTGTAAGTAGTTGTCACCGCTTGTCACACGCAATGTTAAAATACAACGTTTCCGACATAACGCACCCCTCCCTGCGCTGCCCACCCATAGCTGCTCAGGCAGGACATCTAAAGGGGTGCTCCACTAGGATTTGACCCCATATGGCACAGGTGGGCAGATTGATGGTCTCACGCCACTCTCTTTGGTCTTCTGTGACTTGTCCTTATTTCATGTCACTGACCATTTAGTAGACGTGTTGGCATTTTGTGAAGATTCCTGACAACCTCCACTTGTGCCATCATGAGATCAGGAAGCCCTCCGTGGGTTTGACTTCAGGATGGCTGCTGAGAACTTCTGTGCTCTGCCTCTGCCCCTTGTAGCTCATGCCTTTCACAACCACACATTTTGATTTTCTCCTCCATATCCAAAGACAGCTACTTTTTCTTCATTAGATGAAGCCATTTAATCCGATTTTAATGCACTGGATTGTCTTTTTCTTTATTTTATTTCTCTTTTTTGCTCATTTTACAAAACCCATGAATATTAACTCATCCCAGTCAGTGCACCTCAGGTCAGCCATCTTGTAAGTGTCTTATTATTTTTGACTCAGCACGCCTTGGGAGCCATTTAATGTCAGCAGGTGCCTCCACTGACCACGCAGGACCAGGTGGGTGAAGCTCACTCTTTTCTCTTTGATGTACGAGACCCCCAGTTCAGGTTGGTGGTCCGTCAACATTTAAAGTTTCTTTGTTTGTCTGGACCATGAAGTGTTTGTGTTAATAACTTTATTTTTATGTGACTCGTCACTTTGTAAGGCACAGTTTGTGTTTTAAATCACAACAAGCAGCAGAAGAAATTTAATCTGACTGGCAGAGAGAAAAACTCTGTTGTGTTTTTTTAACAGGCACTTTAGTGTTAAGGGCAGGGGCATGACAGCAGGCCACGTCAGTATGGGGAGTGTGAAAGAGGTGGGCAAGAGTATGGCAGAGTGCAGGAGCCGTGAAAACAGAAACAGAAGATAAGCACAACTCAGAAATACCGAGCCAAAAATCAAAAGTGCGAAGTCGAACATGCAGAGCATCTGATCAACAACGTTACTTAAAGGAACATTTCTCAATCAAAAACCGAAGGAGTCTCCACACACACACACGGTAGCTCATTTTGTATCATGAAGTGCGTGCCATTGTGATGAAACTGATAATGACGATGATGCCATTTGTCACAAACCTCCAGATGTCAACTCACAGCAACGTGGCCACAACTACTAGCAATCTAACCACAAAATGTCCAAAAAAACAAAATGGAGCCGTAGAAGGAATACAAAATGTAATCAACGCTACAAAAACAAACAAACTGCTACAAAGGAACAAAAAAGGACAAAATGTAATCTTCAGATATTCTTAGTGTAGTGTTATTGGAGCAAAAAAGTGTGTGTGTGTGCGTGTGTGTCTGTGTCTCTGTGTGTGTGTGTGTCTGTGTCTGTGTCTGTGTCTGTGTCTGTGTCTGTGTCTGTGTCTGTGTGTGTGCGCGCGCGTGCGAGTGTGTGTGTGTGTGTGTGTGTGTGTGTGTGCCAGGATGAAGGCAGGAGAAAAGTAAAAAAGAAGACCTGATTAATGGAGTCCGAAGCACAGAAGCTTGCAAAGCTGACCTTTCAACTGAAGTTTCAAAGGCTGCTTGTCTTCCAAGTAAACAACACATCAACAAATAATTTAAAACAATTGTAATATACTTTTTTCCTAAAATCACCGTACCTTCTCAAGATGACAATCTAGTGCAGGGGTCTCCAACACGTCGCTCGCGAGTTACCGGTAGCTCACACCCCCTTTCCAAGTAGCTCGCCAAAGGGTTAATGAATCCCACATAAATCTGAAAACTTGATTAGTCAAATTAGGGGTGAGCGATCTTTCCAAAAAATCACATCACGATCCACAATCTGAACTGCAATCTCTCTTTTCAATGTGGCAGACACTTAAGAGAACATCCGGACTCAAACTCATCAAGACCTAAGTAACACTTTATTTTAAATATCAAACTCAATTGTTCTCTCGTTCGCTAGCTAAGCGGAGTTAAGGCACACGACCCAAAGCTGGCGAGTGAGTGAGGAAGGCCTTGCGTGTTTCTTGGATTCGCAAAAATAAATCGTTACTGCAAGCAAACTCTGATACACAGCAAAATGAGAGAAGTCGCAAATTCAACCAGAATGTTCCAGCAAGTTATAGAAAAAAAACCCGATCTAAATCCGTTAAGTAGTTCTCTCGTGAACAGCGGACAGACAGACAGACAGACGTTGGACTTTATATTTTATATATTAGTGAACCATCAAAATAATGTACAGTTAAAGTCTCAACAGCATTCTCAGCATTTCTGGAGCTTAGTAGAGCCCGATAACTATACGAATCTTCACCAAGCAGCTCTGAAAATGTCTGCTGTGTTTTGGTCTCCACACCTCCGTGAATGTCATGAACTCAAAATTCAGAACAAGACTGACAGACGGACATTGAAAGGAGTCCATAAGAGTGAATCTGAGTGGCTCCACTCCACCAGACACCTCAGTGCCAGTCATCTGACTAACTAAACAACATCACACGTGCAACTGGACCTGTGAATAAAGTGACACAGTGACATGTGACAAAATGACAAATGAAGAAGTCAGATCTGTGGATTTGGAATTGCATTCATGTTTTATTTCAATAGTGTGAGATACGCTAGAAAATGCAGACAGTCACACAAAATGCAGTTGCAGGTGAACTCAATATTTTTTGTGATGTTTTAATGCACAATGTGACTTGTGGACACCAACATTTTGTGAATGTTCAGGCAAAACAAGCGTATTCAGTCTGTTTGGGTTGAAATAAGCTATGAGAATAAACGTTAGAACACATGAGGAGCTCTCGGCCATTTTCATTTTGTAAAAGGAGCTCTCAGAGGAGAAAAGGTTGGAGAGCCCTGATATAGTGTCAGATTTTTCACTGCCAATTCACAGAGCAGAGTGACGAGGTGAACGTTTCTTTATGCCTTTTTAAAAGATATGCACATTTCTAATTCCCTTAATTGTGTAAAATCAAAATATCATTTCTAGAGTTGACGTCAGTTGTTCAGCAGTTCCGTGTTCCTCGTTGCCTTTGTTGCTGCTTTGTTCAGGCGCTGTGATGGTTTGTAGTCGTTAGGAATTTGTTTAACTAGGCAGGCACTCGCCATCGCTGCAGGCAGGACGTACAGCTGGCATTTGGCTTGTTATTCTGCCAATGTGCTCCTATGTGTCCCCCTTACAGTTAAAAGCACTCTAGCCATGTTTTTTGGAATATGTTTGCCGTTTGAAGAGCTTAGTGATGCTGACTGTACGCACCTGCTTTATTTTTGTGTTTTGTTTGGTCTTTGCTGTTTGTTTGATTTTCTCCACATATCGCAGATAAATGCTGTTGAAAAGTAGGAGCATATCTTCTGTATATTACATTTCGTAATATTTGTTACTTTCAGTAGGATGGAATAAGGAGACATAATGTGAAGGTCAAAGCAAGGAAGACGTGATACAAATAAACAGTGAGCAGTGCAAAAGACAAAATCTTAAGTCATAGCAAGAGAGTCAAATACCAGAATATCCCACAAAGCCAAAGCATTAGACTTAATTAACGTCGTAGCCAGAGAGCTCTTTAAAACTGTGACGCTAGAGCTGCCCAAACCCGGAGAGTAAAGTAGGTGACACTGAGCTTTACACCATCGTAGCACTAATGCCACATGCCACTCGCTCCCAGACACTCTGCATTACAAACACAACCAAATGGCACCATGGGAAGACGTATTCTTCAAAAACATTCTCAATCAAAAACCAGACCAGAACATTCAACTCCTTGACCCCAAATCCCCAAAACAATATCCCCAGTATTTTTAGAGACAAACGAAAAGGCTTTAAAAAATAATAAACAGCTAAAAGTGATGCAAAGTTCTGATACAGAAGCCACCTTTAAGGGGACCTTTACAGGTCAAGTGACAGCAGGGGTCCTGTTTCATTTTGCTTCATTCTGTGCTCTTCTTTTGTTTGATGAAGTATACAGTAATTCCTTTTTATCGTTATTATCTCTTTAGTCTACCACCATGCCATGTTGTTTTTTAATGGGTGCCAACATTTTGTTTTCCTGTCCCTAATATGTGGACCTCTGTCACTAAGGACACAGCGCCCTGTGTTGTATTGTGTGACATTATTAGGTGTTGTCTTGTGGATACAAACCCATGGCAAGTGCTCTAGTTAACGTTACTCCGCCTTCTGACATTTTCAACTTGCTTCATCCAGACTTCCAAATTTGTTTATGCATTCGGTTTAGCCGCATAATCAATTGTCTTTCTGGCTTTTTATTTATTTATTCATTCATTATTTTGTCTCTGTGGCCTGCTAATTCTCCATCATTGCAACTGCACTTCTGAATTACGATCACACAACAATTCATTTAGTTTTGACAAAGACAGAGAAAATGGTCAAACACTGGAATCCTGTGGCTAACTTTCTCATTCAATATTCCTGATCCAATTACCAAAGTAAAAGGCGGACGTTTCTCGTTCAGACTTTTACATCTGGAGTGTGAATTATGTTGTACCCTTTAGTTAGAGCACAATAAGCTGCAAGGTGTACCACAAGCTGCACTTGGGGTGTTATTCCTATTGTCATAAACATTGGGATAAACTTCTAAACAGCATTAAAAGTGACACGCAATTTGATAGGAACAGCTAAAAATGACCAAAACTCGTAGGTGTAGTTGTGTTGTTTTAAAGTTTAAAAAGCAAACAGGGTTCTCTTTGCCTGCTTCTGCTGTTGTCAAACAGGTAAGCGCGGCGTCCTTGTCGTTCTTTAGTTGACATCTTTGGTCCACACGACTACGTGAAGGCCGCCCATTGTTCTTTCAGAATATATGTATCTGTTTGGGAAACGTTACAATCTGAATGATTTGTTATTTTTCTTATTATGGAATAATCCAAAGAACAGAAGAAATTAAAAATATTATGTTTGAGGAAAAGGAAAAATGAACCTCAGACTTTGGAAAGGAACATTTCACTTACAGATGGATGAACCAAAGCAGTGCTATAAAAGAATTAGGCAGCACTGAATAACATAATTACTTGCAATGTCTGCTCTCAAAATAATAAAGAATAAAATGCAGGTTTGAGCCTTGAATCGTCCAGGCAGACGACTTCGACAAGTTGTCAAGTGGCTCGTCTGACAGGCTTATGTGGTGGCGTGCAGGCCAGAGGTCAGACACAGGTGGGTGCCTACAAGACCCGCTTGTGCATCATCAACTTCAGGTAAGTCTCAAGTTACGGCAGATAAAAACAAGAACATTAAATCCCCCTTTTTGTTTTAGCTGAATTTCTATTTATTTTCATCTTGCGACTTTCAAATTTTGTAACCTACAAAAGAAAAAAAACTAAATTTGATATGGAAGAACATGAGAGGATTTCGGAGATGTGACTGGCTAACTATGAAGGGATATTTTGGACAAAACTCCACACATAAATAAAGGTATTGTGAAATGTGACAATGTATAAACAAAATGATATGTAAGCATAAATAATGAAATGTGATATGAAATATTTTTGTTGCTGCTTATTTCTTTAATTATTTTTTAATTTATTAATTTCAGTGGCACTACAGACAACATGAAATATGCCTTGAAATGAAAATATCTTCACCTATCAAAGCTGAGAGGGGGCGGGCTCTAGTGAGTACTGTGCTTTGATTGGTGAATTGTCAGTGACACGACTGCGTGAGGTGCCCACTTTACGTAACGAAGCTCTCAATTCTTCACCAGGCCCTGCACCAATCAAAAAAGAGTATGCGCTAGAGCCCGCCCACTCGACTTTAACAAGAGTTTGCACCTGAAGTCGTATTTCATGTTGCAAGCAGTGTGAGTGAAATACACAAGAGGAGAAAAGATTAAAGAAATACCAAAAGAAATAAGTCATTCTCTAATATGTCAAGGGGCAAGAAATAAGCAACAAAAAAATACATTTTACTATTTATTTATTTATTCATTTTGTTCTTAAATATTCCTCCATAGAAAACGACCCGCACGTCAGATGAATAAAGGAAAGCCAAAATCAAATCTGCTGACTTTCACAATGAAAATATTCAACCAAGCATTTGCGGTGGCTTCCAGTGACAAGTGACCATGCATTTGGAAACTTAACCCCTATTCTTCTGTAAGGCCTGGCCTGTGAAACTAAGATGATCTTAGTCATTGCAAGACCACCTCGAGAGCCCGGACCACATGCCCTGCCACAGCCACAGCCACAGTGACAGGCTGGGAAGACAATGGGGAGTCCCAGAAAAGCAGGCAATGTGGCACCGTAACGGAGAAGTATCTTAGCAGTACCTGCTAAGATGGCGACATCATCTCTGGCCCCAGTGTCTGTGTGATCTGAGAAGACTGCAGAGAAAGTTGGAGGCCTCCTTCACATGTGAAGACATGGAAAATATAAAACAATGAAATATGAACTTTTGTCCTAAATCAGGACAGTGCCAGAAAACCTTTGAATGAGAAACATCAAATGAGCCACAGAATTACAAGTAATGGCAGCCTGCAGAATGCATGCCATGTCTTTGTCACGGGCAGATCGGAGTTCTGAGGCAAAGCAAACATAAAGAGGATTTAATGTGAAAAACAAACTCGGCTTTGGCCTTCTCTTTCAGTTTGTCTTCTCTTTTATGAGATCTGTGAAATGTGCTGCATGGGCTTAAAAGAGAAAAAACAAAATGGCAGGCCTGGCTGTTTGTACTTAAGGGGACAAGAGATGAGGAAAGTTAAAACAAAAATCATCTAAATGAAAAAATCGTAATCCAGCGTTTCTCAGCCTTTAAGTATTTGCGTCCCAAGTTTTCATAACAGTTAGCCCCCTTAACGTTTTTTTTGAAAGGAGCCCACTAATATCAATTTGTTCTTTTTTAATTAATGATATGTCATAGATGCGTATTTTTATTATACCTACTTAACTTTTATCAACATTTATCTAACTCTGTTTATTTTTCTAGTATCAGAATGTAGTTTATGTTAATTTGTTTTGGTTTCAATAGATGTATTTTTCATATTTTTGATTCTTGTTTTCTTTTTTCACATCTTCGCGCCCACCCCACAGGTTGAGAACCGCTGTCTTAATCAAAACTTTAGAAAAAGATTTAACAATCAATCAATCTGATCGATCAATCACGTCAAGAGCCAGGGGTCTGGGCAAATCTCTCCATTCAAGAATCACCCTGATTCAGAAGTGAATGATTGAAGTGTTTATTTATAATTAATTTACAGCGTATGTCACAAACAGTTCAAGACATTTTTAGAATGTTTGCGTTCCCTAAACAGAAGCAAAGCTGATAAGCTTTTGAAATCCACATAGTTAAACAGGAAATGGCGACTATGGCGTTACATGCTAAACGTCTGTGTGCAGGCACAATGGGCGGCACGAGGAAGTCTCTTCAGGGATTTTCAACAATCAGCGATGGCCAAATGGCAAAATCACGGTGCAAACGCAGCTATTCATGGCTGTCCCCGATTCCTATACTTTGGATTGTTCATTTTGTTATTTTGTTGTATTGGTTCATGTTAATTTTCTCATTCTGTTTTGTCTTTATTTATTTATAAATCACTTTCTCATTGTCAATAATGTTAGTGTGCTTTATGTTTTTATTAATTTCTATGTTGAGCCAAGGGAGGCAGGGCCTCCAGACACAGACACCTCATTCACAGTTCAGCATGCCTCAGGCAGCATCCTTGGTGTTTCTTGACCAACTTTATGGTTTTTGATTTATGATTTTAGATTTTTTAAGCGTTTCATTTATTTCTTGGAATAAGTTTTGCAAATTTTCAATCCAACACTATATTTTTTGTAGTAGTTTTCATATTTTGATCTAGTTGTGCTTATTTGTATTTTGCTTTTTTTAGAGATTTTTTGTCAAATTTTGGATTTTTCAAAAATAGTTTTCCAATATTGGGCTTTTTTAGAATTAGTTTAATGAATCTAATTAAAATCTTGCAGTCAATGCTTTATTGTTTGTGGCACAAGGGTTTTACCGTCATTCACTCCTGTTTTGGTGACTTTTAGGCCTCAGGTCCTTTTATTTTGGAAATATTTAGGCATCTTAATGTTAAGTAGGCCTGAATTATAGAAATGACACAGAAATAATAATAATCCCCTTGCCAAGTTAGAGTCAGGACAAGAGCTGAGGCCGGAGTAGAACATAAAAGATGTGCCGGATGATTATGGAGAGTTTACAGTTCTTATGCGGTTAGGCAGACTTGGCTGAAGCTTTGTATTATTTAGGCCCCGCGAAGCAGATTGGTCTTTTTCTGTTTGTAAATTCAATACTCTGCCCCTTGCATATTCCCTTCCCTGTGTATTTATTCTTTTTCATCATTTTGCATTCATGGGACATTAACTCTAAGAGCACCGATTGTTCTAGAGGCCCAACTTAATGGTCACACTTGGTTGGAGACAACAGACTACAGAGAGGGCCTTCCGCAACAAGCCGATTAAGAAGGAGGGCTCAGTTATGGGATACCCTCTGGACCCGATGGAGGTAGTCATGGAGGAGAGAATGAAGACAAAACTGAGTGCCATTACAAAGAATGCTGCACATCCTCTGTAACACATTGGCATGGAGGACTTTCAGCCAAAGAATCGTTCAGGAGGAGGGTGTCAAGACATGTGACTGGGGCTCCTTCAAACCAATGGAAATATAGCTGTACAGTGCCTCACTGGTGGGACTGGGACTGCCAAGTCAAACATTTTCTTCCATTTTAGTCATTCTGGTGTGTGCTTAGATCATCATTTCCACTTTCTCAAACTCTGTTGTGATATCTGCAGCAGCCTGGAGACGCTTGCCTTCTGAAAGGGTTACTATGGCCCATTAATCCAGTAAATCGTTCCTAATATTTGTTCAAGAAGAGGAAATAGAAATACAACAAACTCCTGTTAGCAAGAACAGTAAGGGGAAAACACAGAAATGTCCCAGTCCACAATTCGTCTAGCAGAACTTGGGCAGGAAAATGAAAATCTCTCTGCTGAGGGATCAATCGTCACTTAGTGGTGATTTGTCGTGCCAGCTCTGCGTCATGATCAAAACCGGTGGAATGTTTAAGCATAAGATCAACATGCTGCATATACCAATGGCTCATTTAAGTTGAAATTATTTGTGTTTTGTGATTTCAAGTACAGTAACATTGCTTCACTGCCATTATCTGAATATGTGTGAAATGCTTTTCTGTAAAATTCTTCATTTTTGTGGATATTTCCATTAACAGAAAACTTACATACAACATCAGTTGCAATGGAACTCTTTGATATCCCGAGGTCCTTCTGTACCTAAAATGTGGATCTTCCAGAATAAGCAGACTTTTCTACTCAGTGATGACAATATCACCTTTCTTCAGCATATTTGTCCACCTCGCTTGAGGCAGATTATACTGTAGTTCACACAGTTCATTCTCCGCGAAACACTGTTGTTGGCAAACAGACATTTGGATTAACGGGACTGAAAACAAGAAATAAAATGGAAAGACGTTATGTCAAAAATTGTGGCCAGCAAGAACTGATTTCTTTAGCCCCAATTTTCAATTAAAAACAAAAGCGAATGCAAGGTGGTTAAGTGTTTCTACAAATACTTTGCCATTAAATGTGACGCCCTTTACTGTACAAACAAACTGCACTCTTAGTTTTGCTGCTGCTTTACTTGTAAGCTTCGTGTAAAAAGACAAATAAACGAAATAGAGACGCGCCTCATCTTCTATTGGACTGAACAGAAATCATAGACCTGAGCCACAGCATCTTGTTACTTCAGCAGCACAGGCAGTATGGCGCCTTAGCTCTTTCTGTATTCTTCACTAAGCCAGTAGGACTTCAGGGAGTGGTGGCCTCAGTGCTTCAGAATCAACCGTTTGATTGCAAACCCTTTTCAGAAAGCTGCTGTTCCACAGTGACCCCCATTTTCAAGTTAATGCCTACTGTCTTTCAACGCTATGGGACACAGAAACGTGACCCCTTAACATGCGCCATGTGCTGCGGGTGCCGCGATTCTAGTCTAACTCACTTTAGCTCCCTCATTCAGGCTGTCAAGTAAGAATTAAGCAGGTAAGAAGACGGCCATCAGCTTGTGTCAGTCCCCTGATTTAACGCCACTCGTGTCAGGAGACTCTAGTCGGCATGCCAGGCAACAACAGACAAACTCCATTAAATGGCGACACGCTCGGCCTACGTGTTTTCTTCCTTTCCTTTAAAATGAGGAGAGCCGAACCATCACACAAAGTCTTGATCTCTTTCGTGTCACACTGCCCCAAGGGACGCTCCCGGTGTCGTGCATCATAATCGGCGTGCGTCAGACCTCAGACTTTGACAGCACAGATATGGCTGCTGGTAGACAAAGAGCATCAAACAAGCTGGTTGGGGGTCTCTGTGAGGGGCAGCTTTGTTATTTAAGGACCATTCGACTTTAGCAAAGTGCAGTGTTACTCAGTTTAATCTTCTGTGAAATCATTATTTATCTTGTACTCAAGAGCCATCTTCACTTTCAATGCACATAAATGACGTGTGTTCTTTATCTTTCATTCGGGGTTGTTATAGACATCAATCCACAAATAAGACTAAAAAGTCCTCCACCCTCAAGCTTCTTGAGATGTTTGGCTTGGGTCAGCGTTTTCAGTTCGTGATGCTGAGCCCTATGTTAGGTCTGTCTGGAGGAAGGCGCCAGCTGTATGAACGCTTTATGTGCGCGGGGTCTGTGTCAGACGTGTTTTCTGGTGTGATTCTCGCTGGCCACTGCTGCACTTTCAGGTTTAACTCTCTGACTAAACGACGCTTTGCCTGCAGTTCCCGAAGTCAATGGCTGGTAACTTTGAGTTTTCTAGTCATCTGTGCTGCTCACCTCCACCAAGAAAGTCACATATGAAGTGCTATGGCACTGACTTTTAGCCCAAATATGGCACCAGGTCCTTAGTCACGTGAGTGGTCCTCTCGTTTACTATGTGGAGACTCTTTGCTTAGAAATTAGAAAGCCATTTAACCTTTGAACTTTCACAGCTGACTTCGGGCGACAGTTTAATCTGCTGAATCCACAACTTTCACAACTCCCATAGCCTGCTGCTGCAGTCGTGAGCCTTTGGAAAAAGACAAACTTCCCTCTGGGGACAAATAAAGTTCTGTCTTCCGTCTATCTATAGAATGCCATTTGCACTAAAATTACATAAATAAAATGGCAATTATGAAGAAAATAATCATATGAAAAATGCAGTAATATATATGAATAAGTCAATAAATTGTGGAAAAATAACACATAACTCAATAAAATCCTCTGATTATTATGAAATGCAATTTTACTATGGCTCAATGATGTGATTACCTCACATTCATTTATTGCTGTTTTTTCTTTTTTAATATGTCATTATTTTCAAATCTTTCCTGATGGACTCACATGTGAAGGCCCCTCTTTAATGTCAGCATTCCAGATGTTTTCGTCACTTGTCAATCATCTGAGCCTCTGTTCCTATCGGTTAGCGATTGCCGGTGGTCCGACACCAAGAAGCTTTTCTCAGCTCCACTCCTTGCATTCCATTTCGAGTTTTGATAGTTTAACAGACAGAACAGGAGGAGATCATTTAACAACCGCTGCCATGTTGAGACCAAGTGATGATGTATTGGAAATGCTGACACGTCTTCAAAATGTTGACGTTCCTGAAGAAGTCATTCATAGTTGGAGATGTTTTCATAGAAAAACTACTCTGTGTACTCATGCTGTACGCTCTGCACACTTTTCATTTTGATGTACGAGTGCAATTGGCTTATGCACTGGTAATTGCACCCCGGGCCACGGGAGAGAGCTGTCACTTTCTGCCTCTCCTGTCTGTCCTCAGAACTCAAAAGGAATTGTGATTTCACATCTGGAGCCGCTTCTTCCATCCAAGAGAGTTTAATCAGACCACCACCACAACTTCTCACCAGTCAATGGAAGGACTGGCATCTGAGAAGACGTTACTCTACAGTGAAAGGCGCCATTTTGCTCTAAACGATGCTAACATCTTCTTTAGTTATACGAGGCTCAGCATTGGTGCCTCAACTCTTTCTCTTTGCTTGTTTCTTGCAGTAACAAAGTGTACTTATTATCTTATATGTTAGCTGTAAGATTTCATTGCACTTTGTACATAAGACAATAAACTTGACTTTGCTGAAGACGGAGAGCAACGGTGAGGAGGGCCTGGTGGCAGAATGACGTGAACAGCACAAGATGAGCAGCGTGGTGTCCTTATTACGTGCTTGTGGTTTTACAAGGCCCTTCCAGTGGATCGTAACAGCAGGAGAATGGAGCTAGGCTCTTCAAGTGCAATTTAGTCTCGTTTAATAAAGGCACCCATTGTTCGGTACAATGACGGTACGTCAGATATTTCATCTGCATAACTAAGTATTGCAGCTCCAGTTTGAAGACAAGAAACGGAGCACTGCAAGATCGCTAGTAACCCACCATCTACAACTAGGCAAGAGCAACCAGCAGGAATGGATGGAGCACTAGGAGGAGGTCCGGCCCATTGGACTCCATTGACAGGAGACAAGGCCGCCATGAAAGAGAGAGCTGCCGCGGGAGCGCCCATTGTTAAACTGAGATGAAACAAAACCAGCAATAGTTAAATGTAAGGGAACTGAAAGAAAATAATGATGTTGTATTTTATAAAAGAGTTAGATGGCTTTCATTGGATTATGGGAGGTTTTTTTCACAATTTAACGACTCCTTTATGTCTGTCTTTTTTCATGTCATTATTTCATTATTTGCAGTTGAATGTAATGTATTTTACTTTGGCATTGCACACTTCATCAGAACTTTCCCCTTTCACTCCTTTTTCTCTTTTATTTGCGTAATCCAACCTCGGCCCTGACCTTCAAGTGCCTTTCACCAAATCCTGGCCATTTCTAGAAAGCTAACGTGTGCAGGCTGAGTGGACGTAACTACTGGAAGTCATCTCTTCATTTGGGGCTCTTTGTCCTTTAAGAAGACGTCCGTCCCCAGCTGAAGTTTCTTCATTCACCTTGAGTGGCCCGCTGGAAGAGCATTAATGATCCGCTGCTGCCATCTACTGGACTGGGCGTTAAGGACGCCTACCTGCCATTACAGCTCCCACTGAGATCTGAAGCATCTCTTTAAAAGTAAGGATAAGTGGATACCTCCTTTCACTTTTCACTCACTTTCCTGTCACAATATTTCCATTTTATTGTACACTTCATATGCACCATAAATGCACCACACACTTCCTGATCCTGCAGAACAGGCAATGTTGGCTGCTCCCCGTGTAATAGGAATGGTGTTTGCTTGTCTTTGATCCTTCTGTAAAAACACATCCACACGTTAGGTTTCAGCTTTGACTTGATACAAATGTCTGACTTCAGGAGTCTCTTCGCAGAGATCATCCTTTTAGTTTTACGGTTGTCCGTTTTCTCCAGTGCCCACATTTCCATCATACCTGCTGTCTCATTTCTCTCAAATCAAATGTGTCCCAAGATCCATAAAGATTTCCTAATTCATCCACTTGGACGCTGAACCCATGCTCTCCAGACTAAAGCTGATCGCCCTTTGCAGCACACACACGTTAAAGCTGTTAAAGTTCATTCGAAACGCCTGTCTAGTAGTGGAGCGCGGGGTCCAATGGCCACCTGGCACATTTCTTGATGTTACATCTCACCTGAAGAGGAGGCCCGAGTTGCCTTGAGAGCTGACATATTGTAATCTTGTTAGTCAGCCAATAAAAGGGGTCACTTAGCTTGACTTCCCACTACATCCATAATGGCTAACACGGTACAACACCCAAGTACTACTTGATGCTACGGTCAAGTGAATATTTACTTCATACGAGCGTTGCTGTGAAAATGGACTTTTAGCCGGCAGAGTCTGACCGAGTGCCGGTGCCAGTGGAGAATCAGCAAGGGGCATCTGAAACTCTGAGGTGACACTCGGCTGACACTTTCAGTCCTAAAAATGTGTGCAGTACCAACAAACACTTACTGCTAGAAGTTGGTGTTACAAACTTTATTTTTCTATTAGTAATCTCTGCTCAAATAAAGTATTTAGTGGTGTCCCCTTCTCTATAAATGCCCAAGACGTTGAATCTAGAAGAGTTAACGCACGACTCTTAGAATGAAAACATTCAGTTCATCCTCTAAACAAAATAAAAATATGCGACAAATTCAAATCAGCAGAAAGTCCGGTGACTGGCACACAAGAGCAGACCCATGAGCGCTTAGTGTCCTTATCTGACTGGCTTTCAGGGTGCAAGAGGACGCTCCTCTGAGGGGGTGGCACACCCTTTTTGCCCCCTGTGCTGCCAGGCCTGGGATGACACATCCAAAGGTATTGGTGTGTGGCACAGCGAGCATCAGGGTATGGTTGCCATGAGCACTGGAATGGGGCAGAATGAGCCCCCTGTGGGTAACTAGTGTCACAAATAAAACTGCAGCATTATTGTATTTTAATAAAGTAACAATTGTCAGATGACTTATACGTTCACATGGCTTCAAAATGAAGGATTGCATGCTCTGTTTTCTCTCCTCAACATCTTAGCCAACAGCTTGGATCAGCAGACCCTTTCAGTAAATGTGAGGTAGCTGGACAAGAAGCTCAATTGCGTGTGGACGTCTACAGAACGTTAACAACGTGGCCCAACTTGTGAAGGCTGCCCTGCGTTCAAAAGTACCGTCCGGAGGCTGGTGAGCCGGCGCTGACCCCGTTTGAGTCTTGAAGCAGACCCCCTGATCTAGAGCAGGTCTGTAATTGAAAGGATTCAGTGAGCTTTAAAAACTCACTGCAAAGACAGTGGAAGGAGTGTCAAAGTCAGCCAGCGTCCATTTAAAACAGCAGGACACAAAACAAAACAGCAATCCAGAGCAGCACAGCACCTCACAAACCCGTACTTTTAAAGGTAGGGGGCTTCTCACAAACTAGCAGCATTTGGTTCAGTCTTGTAGAAAAGTGCAAAGAGTGTCTTTCAGTCCCCATCCCAGAGGGGGCTCAGCTCAAGTCAAGTGCAGTTATGGTGTATGGAGAAGGTAGCAGAAGAAGACAAATTAACAAATGCTGCACACGGAGTTCACACTGAGGGCACAGCAGGCATTCTGGGCCTTGTCCTGAATGAGGGAGAGCAAACTGTGACTTCGTCAGGCACCTGGGGGACCATGGCGTCTTCTTTAAATCTCCCTCATTTCTCTCTTGCAGCTCCTGTTCTCCTCTAAGGAAGCCCCACTCAGTTCTTTACTCCCTTTTACGCAGGGCATCATATAAGCCCCTACCCCTCATCTCCCAGTGGTCTCCAGATCTCACATCATCCTCTTCTCTTTGCTGGATTGCCATTTCCAAAAATATCAAGTTATGAATACAAAACAACAATCAACTCTGCATAGGTTATAATCTTCCCCCTCATAGCTACATTAAATGGGCCTCAGACCAGACCCCCTCTGTCACCATTGCTTCTGTTTTTGTGTGTCTTGCTTTTGTCTTCCTCTCCTCCACTTATCCCTCTACCCTTTGATCTTTCAGGCTTTGCTCTGTTGGTGCACCAGCGCCAGTTCTTTCATCTGAGTACTGAGGCTGCCAAACGTCTCCATGCCCCTAAACGGTAGACCCCTGATCTAATTATGCTGAAGAACTGGCAGTCTGCCTTCTGCAACCTGATTCTTCTGGAGATGTCCACATCACACCTTTTTGGAGCATTTAGCGACTCCATTCACAGCTGGGGTTCTGCAGTCACCCCTTGGGCCGTAGTAGTGACGTTATCGGCACCACTGTGATTCCTGGTGGTATGGAATGGGACATGGGACAGGAGTACCATGCAGGTTTTTTAAAATATTAATTGCTCCTCATTCTGACATATTTATTTGTTTGTCTTTTTAAATAATAAATTGATCACAAAAAAAAACAAAAGTATGAGGAAGAGCGTCCAAAACGTTGGGCGAAATGCATAGGGACCTCAGTCTAAGAAGCAGCTGAAGAGCATACGAGAGTCCATCTGTGCCCACACAGACGTTACTCATTCAGGCTCTTTAAACGGCGAGTTAGCATCATGTGCTGAATATACAGTAGATAACAGGTTAAAAATAATAACAATACATTATAATAATTAAAATGTGCACTGTGCTAACATCGAGAACAAGACCTGATTAGAACATTAGAACATTAGAACATTCTAGACGAGAACAGGCCATTCAGCCCAACAAAGCTCGCCAGTCCTATCCACTTGTTTCCTCCAAGTAAACATCAAGTCGAGTTTTGAAAGTCCCTAACGTCTTACTGTCTACCACACTACTTGGTCGCTTATTCCAAGTGTCTATCATTCTTTGTGTAAAGAAAAACTTCCTAATGTTTGTGCGAAATTTACCCTTAAGTTTCCAACTGTGTCCCCGTGATCTTAATGAACTCATTTTAAAATACAAGTCTCGATCCACTGTACTAATTCCCTTTATAATTTTAAACACTTCAATCATGTCACCTCTTAATCTTCTTTTGCTTAAACTGTAAAGGCTCAGCTCTTTTAATCTTTCCTCATAATTCAACCCCTGTAGCCCTGAATCAGCCTAGTCGCTCTTTTCTGGACCTTTTCTAGTGCTGTTATGTATTTTTTGTAGCCTGGAGACCAAAACTGCACACAGGACTCAAGATGAGGCCTCACCAGTGCATTATAACGGTTGAGCAGAACCTCCTGTGACTTGTACTCCACACATCAAGGCGCTATATAACCTGACATTCTGTTAGCCGCCTTAATGGCTTCTGAACACTGTTGGGAAGTTGATAGCTTAGAGTCCGCTATGACTCCTAAATCCTTCTCATAAGGTGGACTCTCGATTTTCCGACCGTCTGTTGTGTATTCAAACCCAATATTTTTACTTCCTATGTGTAATTCTTTACATTTACTGACATTAAATTTCATCTGCCACAAATCTGCCCAAGCCTGTCTGCTATCCAAGTCCTTCTGTGATGATATAACGGATTCCAAATTATCTGCTAATCTACCTATCTTGGTATCATCTGCAAACTTAACCAGCTTGTTACTTATATTCCTATCTAAATCATTTATATATATTAAAAATAGCAGCAGCCCTAGCACTGCCACCTGCTGGTCACCACTCTTAACATCGGCCAGTTCTGATGAGGTTCCTCGCACCATCACCCTCTGCTTCCTGTGTCTGAACCAATTCTGCACCCATCTACAAACATCACCCTGAACTCCCACTTCTTTTAACTTGATGCCCAACCTCTCATGTGGCACCTTATCAAATGCTTTCTGAAAGTCCAGATAAATAATATTATGAGCTCCACTTTGATCGTATGCTTTTGTTGCAACCTCATAGAATTCCAACATGTTAGTAAAACACGACCTCCCTCTTCTGAATCCATGTTGACTGTTCTGAATAACTCCTGTCCTTGCCATGTGTTGCTCAATCTTATCCTTAATAATTCCTTCCATTAATTTTCCTGTGATGCATGTTAAGCTACTGGCCTATAGTTGCTCTGATCTGCCCTGTCACCCTTTTTATATAATGGGATGATATTTGTCATTTTCCAGTCCTTCAGAATCTCTCCAGTGCTCAGTGACTTCCTAAAAATATGTGTCAAGGGTTTATATCTGTACTCACTAGCCTCCTTAAGAACACAAGGATAAATATTATCTGGGCCTGGTGACTTCAGTTAGTCCAGTTCAGAGCTGCCATGACTGAGCACTTGACACAAGCCACCCACAGTGTCACAGTATCTTCGTCAGTCATAGGCACTCTGACATTATTGGGATGAATCCCACTCACTTTCCAAAACTGCTCATTCTAGTAGAAGGTCGTGGGCATCCAGGTTGTGCTGAAGGAAGAAACCAACCAATCTTGGGCAGAATGGACAGAGGTGCCAGTCAAAGACAAATTGGAGTCACTAATTAATCTGCGGGCTCTTTGTTTCATGAACAGCAAATTTGTGCTGCCCAGGCCCGGTAGCCAATGGTCTTTGGACAAATCAATTGGACGCCCAAGTAACAAATATTAGAATGGGCGAGAAACAAACATTCAGCTTGCGATGACATGTTAAAACCCTGAATGGGCGCAATATCGGATTCTGATGGGGTTTTAATTATTTTTCTTCTGTTGATTTCACGACCGCTGATTACCAAATTAATTTTGTGTCCCTGCTTACTGTCTTGATGGTGCAACATTCAACTCTGCTGTGCAACTTTCCTGCCATGAATTTTTTTTGGAATGTTACAGGGGATCATGTTAGTGATGTCAAAATGTCAGCTACAGTATGTCAAAGGTGCAGGACACAAGCAGAGGGTTTGTCTCCTTATCAAAACCAAACAATCTGAAGATTGGAGAAGTATGGGCTTGCAAGCAAAGTGTCAGAAGCCTGGGCCTCACTTATCTGCTCGGAATTCAGACATAATGCCAATAACCATTGGATACTCCACACTCCACCCTTCCATGGAGCCTTGCCATTTTGTCATCAGAAAGGCCACATACCACACAAGACCCCGTGCCTCTGGATGAAACCTGAGTCTCAGTCCTGCTAGTAGCTGAGCCACAACTGCTTCTACCTCCCTCCTTTTTGGACTGGTTCTTAGGTGACCGTTCACCTCCACAAGGTCCTGAAAACATCTCAAACTCTGGGGTTGATGCCCTTACTTTGTGTTTATGCCCAACCACAGCCAAACCTGTCTCGACCTCTCTGGTTTGCTGATTTTTCCCACAGCATTTTAATGGAGACCTCAGGTTCAATGACCGTCAGCTCAATGGTACTGGATTAACTGGCATCTGCTGTAGATGTGGAGCTCTTGGAGACAGGCTTCCCAAATGTCCTACATCATAAGGGACTGACCATTTATACTGAAGTCTTCCCAGTTTGTGGTTATGAGTGTGAAAATGAGAACAGGAGAGACCACTGGAGTTAAAGAATCATTGAGGAAACCTGCCTTGGATGTGAGCCATCAGCCAGATAAGACGTTGGTTAAGCTGCTGAGCGCCACGAAACAACATCTTACAGCCTCAGTAGGACACCCTGGTCAACCTGAGGAGCACCTCAAGCACAAGCACCATTGGAGGGCTTTCTCATCAGCTACCATGATACACTGTAACATGCAGTAACGGATATTTTAATATGTAAACATTGCATAAATTATAAACAGGTTTATTAATTTATTTACTTATTATCTCCTGTTTTATTTTGAATTAATTCTGTGCAATTTGTATGTGATGGCATCTGGAACACTGTAAATTTGTCTTGATATAAAATCTATCTATCTATCTATCTATCTATCTATCTATCTATCTATCTATC
>JANRMT010061414.1:220472-252258 GCA_026402145.1 Polypterus bichir lapradei | reverse complement strand
ATCTATCTATCTATCTATCTATCTATCTATCTATCTATCTATCTATCTGTATAGGGTGGCCCAGATCTAATTATGCAATTTTCATTACGCTATAACTTATTAAGTTTATTACATAGAAAATCACCCAAAAAGTCCCTGACCTTCGAGAAATGTGTGAACTGACAACATAAAGAATCGCCTTCGCGCCGCACTGGAATCTTCTCCGCATAAATCAAAGTCATCCAGACGATCTGGATCTGCTTAATGAGATCTGTGTAGTGCCTTTCATATCTAGTTATTTATTATGTAATGCCTTTCATAGCTTATCAGCTATACTGTGTGTATACTGCTTTTCATCTCTTCATGAGTGTATGCCATCTTTCATATCTGTCTGTTAGTTACTGAGTTCCACCTCTCCTTCTCTGTTGTATAGTGCCTTTCATACGTAACTGGCTATTGTGTAGTGCCCTGCAGATCTGTCTCTTTATAATGTGGTGCCTTTGTTATCCAGTTCTCTCACCAGTTTCAAACACGTCATTTTCAGCACCGTGCTGTTTCAATGCCTTTTTAGCAGCTCCTCCGTACTGACAGGTACCCATGCTGACCACCCAGGGTCAGCGGGTGAAGCTGGTGCTTGTGGGGGTCTCCCCTTCTTTCCGGGCTGCTGTTAGATGATTTTCTTTTCGACACCACCTGTCTGTTCCCTCATGTGTCCTCCTAGCATCCCGACCACCAGTCTTTGTGCTTATCAGAGTCTTCCTCTTCACTGTGGCTGTCAGCTGGTCACCCGCTACCGGCCATGTCCTGTCCCTGTCTGACACATACGGTGCATAGGTAAAGGTGTCTTACAGTCCGACGGACAACACGGCCAAGTGCCAGCAATGAGCCCACAGGACTTTTGTTTCCCGTGACCCCTCTGGTTAATGCAATCACTCAAAGGTCGAGGCACAAATTCAGGGCGATGTGCTTCTCAGATAATCACAAACTCTAAAATGCCGCCCTGCATCCTATTTATGATGAGCATTAGCTATTCAAAATTAAAATGAATCTTTCATCCGTGAGTATCATAAATGGGTATTTATCAGGATTATAGGATTTCATAGCCCATCTGAACCTATAAACCCAACCGTGTTGCCTTTTTTCCTTTCCGCTCGGTAATTACTATGCAACCGAAACAAAAGTGACATATTTGAAGAACGGATAAAAAGCCGTAAATTGGCCGGTAATGGTGATATTTCCTCATCTTCAGAAAAACCCATTTATTCTCTCTCTCAACAAATCAAGGCTCTGTCATCCAGTACTCATCTCATGGCCGGAGGGGCCTCAACAATTTCTCAGGGTAAGTGAATCGCAGAATGCAGATGAGGCCTACTAACTACGGCTTTCAAGCCGGGCAGCTGGTCCTCACTCGCCTCAATTTCTAAATCATCCATAATGGGGCCAGGACCTCTGAAGCACTAAAAAGAGTGCGCTGACATGCTGGACAAACTGTTCATTTTTTTCCAGAAGAAGCCACTAAATTGCACATCTGTCACTGCTGTGCAGACAATTACTAACACCGAGGAGAAATCTGCTCGCTGTTTCTGCCGTCGTTGTTAACAAAGCTGACTGGGAAGGCGATTGTTTTCATGCTGCTGCAGGCTTTTGTCACCGCTTATTGCCGACTTCCTCTTTAATTGTTTATTCATCTATTCAGCTCTGTTTGTATTTATGGTCTAATTACAATAAAAGGCCGCTTACCCTGCACACGTCTTAATTACTAAACTAATGAGTCACGAATTAGGATTTGCTAATGAAGTCGGTTCGGGTTTTCACCTCCTCGTTTCCCGGACGTTTGTTTGTAATGCCCTGCTGTCCACGTTGGATTCTGTGCACATTTAATCTGCCGCAAAACCTTCTCTTAACAAAGACGGCTGCTCGTAATATCACGGATATTAAATGTCACTCACCGCCAATTCTTCTCTCCAGGAGCAAACTCCATAAATCCGGGCACAAGGCGTGGTATGCGTGAACAGTAATATGGGGAGGTAACACTTGAGTTAAAGATCTGCAGAAAAGTGATGGCATCGCCTCGGTTTTAATTTGACAATGTCCACAGGGTGCTCAGCTGTTTGGTGATGGCTTCGGGTCCTTGTCCTTCTACACTTCCATGTTCTCCCAGAGCCACAAAGACGTCAAGGGAATGCAGGATTAGCGCCTCCTCCAGGGCTGCTTCCTGCCTCACTCCTTATGCTGCTCTTGCCCCCCAGAGGATTGTTGAAGTTTTCAAAGTGCCCCACAGAAGTCCCGTTTACGCCAAGCCAATCTCCTTCCACATAATGACTCTGTAAACGGAGGTGAGGCGCCTTTTACCGTCTCCTTGATGCGCCATATCCTCCAGCTCTGAATCATTATTTGTTACATTGTGACGACAAGTCTAAGCGCATCGTTACTTACGTGGAGCCAACAGGCCGGAGTCACCTGGGCTCACATGGCTTTTAAATTGGGTCTCCAATGGCTGCCCCGTGAGCTGTTCTGGCCACCCTGACCTTAACATACAGTAAAAGGAAAAGGCAGAGGAATGGAATAAACACAGAAGAAGAGCATGGTGGCCAAAACAGTACCGCTAATAGAAATCAGATCAAAATTAACAATATGAAAGGGCAAATTAGAGCAAAAGTCAAGTGCAGAATGGAACTATGACAAAGAGTGGGCTGTTATTGCTGCCCCTGGCAGTGCCATGGACGTCTTGAGAGCCTTGACTTTGTCTCCTGTATGCCCAATGTAGCCTGCACCTGTGGTATGACAGAATGCCCACAAAGCTGACCTGCTTCACCAGGCCTGGCACTTTGCCTCTTATAGTCGACTGTGGACCCTTAGGGGTTTTTGGTTTCCTCTCCTGAGCCATTGCAGGGTCCAAAGTCAATTCTGAAATTCACGGACTGATATTGTCAGGTCAAGTCCACATTAGTCGTTGAGGATGTTTCTGTTTGAACTGTGTGTCACATCGTTTATGTGTTTGTGTCCAGATATGTCATTTACAGCTGTAAATATGTGTAGAGGACGCTGAGCCCGAGATTAAAATGAACTGAACTGACGTGAACCGCCACTTCACCCTCCAGCACTCCGCCGCTAACGGCACTAAGGTATCTGAACAGAAGCCCCAGATTGTCCTCTCAGTGAAGAGCACACCATGTTCTTAGTGCATATCAGAAGTGCAAATGGGCTCAGTGCTCTGAAGGCACCCATTAAAGGTGAACCGAGCTGCACAACAAGCCAGTTAATTTAAACCATCCCATAACTTCCTGGACATCAAGGTAGCTGGAGAAGACCTGGGGCCATGCAACGTCTCTTCAGCACACCCCTCATTGGTTCAGCCAACAGTCGTAAGCTGACATCTGCTGATATTCCCAGTAGGCACAGTGGTGGGACAATCCTGCTTGGGAAATTTGCTCTTCTTGGCCGTTCCTTGGACTTTTAGTCAAACTGATGCATTGCTTCATGTGCTGCTTTGGAGGTTGGTGATATTTGTTTTTTTATTTTGGATCATTTTTAATGAGGTAAATCTTAAATATGTTCTTCTGCAGCTCCTTATTGCATTCTTTTGAGTGCCACCATTTTGTGGAGTTTATTGTTGACAGTTGCTAAACATTTGTAAGGTAAAGACAAGCTTCCTGGTTGCCAAAATCTGTGGATGTGCCCCAAACCTTAAAACGATAGCACATCTGTTACTTTGAACATTTTTCTTTAATAAATTACAGCCCCATTTCTTGACTTCACTTTTGAGTTAACATTTTGCCTCCTCTTTCATAATTGTTGAAATTCTGCCTACGATTTTAATTTCGTGTCCTAAGCCTGGTTAATTCTTTCCCCAATTCCCATTTACGACTCTTCACCTATTATTTTGGTTACGATTCTTCTGCTGGTCCCTAATTCCAGACATGGCCAAGCATATTCAACCCGAGGCACCACAAAGACAAATGACCGTTCACTTGGCCTTGTGAGAGTCTAAAGGTAGTGGTAGTTTAACCTTCTCAACTAGCAGATTTCAACTGAACAGGTGAGGCCTGAAAGTCAAGGTGGACAGGAGTGAGGTGTATTGTGGGAAAGCTGTAAGATGAAGCATGGCCTTAAAGTGTTTTGGAGCTCCAGTCTGCTTGCAGCTTAGTGCAGCATTGGATTTCCATGGGACTCGACTGTGAATTTGTCCGATGACTTTCTGTGTTTTGAGAAAGTGTAAAAGTGTTTGCTGCTTCGCTAGCGGATAGTAAGCCAAGTTGTGTGAAAATGGGAAGAAAGTGAACGCCTTTTATTAGAACGTCTTTCAATAAGAGTCCGAGTCCAGAGTTTAGCTTGCCTCTTGTTCAGTTGGGATTTTGTTTCCTTTCTGACACTTTGAGCAAAGACACAGGAATTTCAATGGAGTTTGCAGTCTACTTAGCTGCCGGACACCTTCCAAGGAGCTCTGTCTTCGGCAAGAGATCTTTCTGTTCAATTAAGGACATGTAATCTGAAATGAAGGAACTGGGCCATCTGGGACTGAAGGAAGACTACATGAACCCACCCAGGTTGTATAATTCTCTGTACTGTTGGTTATTATGATAATAAATATCATTTTTAAGTAAAAGCTTAAACTCAATACTTCTGTTTGATTATTGATTAAGAAAATAAGAAATTTGGCAAATGAGAGGAGGCCATTCAGCCTCCATATCTCATCCAGATCCTTCTTAAGGGCTGTCCAGGTTTGCTAGTGCTACCCAAAGCAGGATTGGCCATTCCTTATCACGCTGCTGTCCCCTAAGGGTGTCCCAGTCAGCAAGCAGCCTGCCACTAGAGGGATGAATAAGCGGGGTACGAGAAGGACCGAGAGGCAGGCAAGGGGTGACAGGTAACTGTTGGCTTTGACATTTCTTCTTACCCCAGCCCATTAAGAAATGAGCCTATGCGGTCATTTTGGTTCCTTTCATGTCAGGTTCACAACACAAGTGATCTGACAAAAGGATGAAACAGTCAGCTTGAGACGGAGCGTTTTCCAAAGGAAGAAGGTGTTATGTGGCCTAATATTTAAGAAATGTAAGACGATGAAAATGTCTTCTGCGTTTTATTTACCGACGATGTCTGTTTAATTATCGCTTAGGGCTCATGTACTTTCGACTGTTCAAAAAACTTTATCTTGTGTATTTTTTATCAGCCATGAACAACTGGAGCTCTTTCTAAATGTAACAGTTATACGGTGCGGTTGTCATTTAAAAATCACTTAGCTGTGCATTTTCAGTTGTTCTCCTTAGTAGCTGTTAATTAAACGTGACAGCAACAAATTTTGGCGAGCCAGCGCATGATCGCGCGAGCCTGACTTTCAGACATTTTCCGCTCCGGATTGCCCGTTGCCGCGGTTTTGACACTCGCAGGCCCATTTCCCTGCGTTGCAGCTGATGCCCTGTCCAGGCTTGTAGGCTTCTTCTTGACGCTGAGCACTTTTGCCAAATGCTTGGAACCATAGTCACATCTGCTTGTCTGCCCAACTCCTGGCAGTCTGCTGGGCACTTTGTATAACCAGAGGGCTGCGCTCAGACATCCTGATTCGCTGACAGTTTGTGTATTTAAAGCCGCGTGTTGGCCCAATAAGTACCTGCTGTCTTTCTTTCGGGATTATTCCAAATGACATTAATTGCTGCAGTCCCTGTCACCACTAAATCAAAAAACGGGTTCTCAGGCGCTGCCAGTTTTCCCAACTCCTTCTTCTTTTTTTCAAAATGCCAGCTCTTTTATTTGAAACACGTAAAATTTAATCATACACACTGGCTTGCAGCAACTCTCAAATCAACTGAAAGGGATGAAAACGCGGATCGCTGCCAGGGCTCCTTCTTGCTACTCTGCATAAATTGGAAGAAACATATTGCTGACCTAATGGCTAATTGAGGGTCAGGCTTGGTTTCAGTGGAGATCCTGTGACCGGAGGTCTCAATCCGGCTTGCTTTTATTCCGATCCTTTTTACTTCTCACTTCAGCCTCCTTCTTTTGCCCGTTTTGTGCTGCGGTCATTTTCATTTTTACCATTTGAGACAAGCATGAAAAGAACATCTTTAACCTTCCCACAGGGACATAAGTCACAAAGCCATTGTTTCATGAGAAGTTCCTTGGAATTTCCAAATTATTTTTTAAAAGTCCTCTTTGCTGCTTGGCATGCTTTAAAAATATTGTTCAAATGAAGCAACAGCTTGTGAAAAAGAAGAATCTGCAGCTCACCAAAAATGGTCTTGTTCTCAAATAGACCAAATGTACATTTGTAGAGCGTTGGAGGGCAAGGAAAGGATCAAAGAGTGACGGGCTGTGGAGTCCATCGGGGTCAGTACTGGGCGGCTGTGATTTGTATTGCATGTAGAAATGATCTGCGTAAGAACCGACGTGGCAGGCTGGTTAAGTCGGACAAAGACACTAAATCAGGTGCAATGGTGGATGACGAAGAATCGGCCGAAGCGTCACAGAGGGACCAAACAGAATTTGGGTGCAGGCTGCTTGGTGGATGCTGAAATTTAATGGAAGTAAAAGGGAAAACTTACACGTGCAAAGTAAAATCTTCAGGTTTGAATGTGTAATGGGGGGACAGAAAATAGGAATTAGGAGTCATAGTGAAGCGGTCACTGGCTACATCCAGACAGCGGGCAGAAGCCATTAAGAAGGCCAATTGGACGTTAGGTTGTAAAGTGCCCTGATGTGTGCAGTGCAAGTATCCCTAAGCTATTTAACTTACTAGTGAGGCCTCACCTCGAGAGCCATGTGCAGCTTTGGTCTCCATATTGCAAGAAAGTCCAGAGGAGAGAGACTCACGTGATTTAGGGCCATGGCGCTCGAGCGAGGATGAGGACGAGCGACCTGAAGAGCTGACTTGACGGAGGTGACACATTGCGTCTTCCAGCACCGTTGTGCTCTGTTTCTTTCTGTGCACAAATGAGTCTTTTTGGTTTTTAGCTAGAATCCATCTCACTATCAAAGAAGGGTGAGTCGGCTCATGAAGGCGTGAGACCTTATGGAGACTTGTAGGGTATGATTTGATGACAGCAGCTCAGAGACAGGCAGGGCTGAGGCATGGCATAGTGCCACCAGAAGGGGCACTCAAGGATGAGGTACAAGGGAGATTTAGATTGCTTTGAAATCATTTCTTTAGGGTGGCTGGTCACTTATTTCCTAGGATGTGCCTTTTAATGTGCTCAAACCTTTCTGCTTCATTTCGGTTCTTTTGCTAATGAGGTTTATTATATCGCTGTGGAATGTTTTAATGGAGCCGTGCATTTCCCATATTTCTTGGTCATTGCATAGTTAACCCAAATTCCAAAGGGACTCGTCTTATGCAAGAGGACTGCCATTTGTTTTGTTGGCACAGCGGTTGGCCTCACATGTCTGGAGCTTGTGGATTCGCCGTTGGTCTGAGCAGGTCGGGTGACTGTCACCTGGCTCCCTGCCCAGGGTTGGTTTGTGTGAAGCAGGGCCAGGCGATCAATGGACTCCATGAGTTTGACTGATGTCTTTTCATCGTTTCGTCGTGAGCAGGTGGGTTTCACTTTAGTTGTCGTTTGTGTGCGCCTGGAAGCAGCACAGGAGCTCATTTCTACTTTGCTGCATCATTTAGAAGTGAAAATCACTTGGAAGATCTAGCACAGGCTGTGGCCGGGCTGCCATGTGACTTGCTGTTAAAACCAAAAGGTGGCAAATTTATTGCATTTTTTTATAACACGTCTTCTATTTGAAGGGATTTTTATTTTAACAGTTCCTTTTTAAGGCTCTGCAGATTTTCTATCTACAGACGCTTTCAGTTCAATCTTTTTCTTGATGATTCTTTGTAAAGGGGATTTTCTGGCTTGGGTGGATTTAGAAGTGGCTTGTCTTGGTTAAAGATTGTTTAAAAGTCATGTTTTCTCGGTCTGTCTTTATCTTTAACAAGTTGCTTTGCTCAAATGTTTCTTGAATTCTCCGCACTGCTTTGCATTTTCTTCTTTCGCTTTTTATCTGCCTGCGACTTTCATTGTCTTTAATGGCTTGGCTTTAAGTTTCCCAAGGCTCCCTCTAGTGTTGTGCCATGTAATTACACCATGTAGTTCAGCGCTTAACTGGCTTCTAGTGGCACATCTGCTGGATTATGGCGCCATACGTCTGGTCTTGGCATGGGCATTCGGTCCAGCTGGTCAATAAAACAAAGGGGTGGGGTCTAGAAAGCGTCAATCAAACTCAGACTTCTCTGTATAAATGGCGTCAGACATTTCCTCAAGTACATTGGATCTCACACTAGATGAACAACACAAGAAAGCAAAGGAGACGTCAAAGAAATAACCAAACATCTGCCCAAGACTGGCTGTCCAGCATTTAACCAGCCTCTGGTTTTCTTTCCTGGCCGGCTTTGTGACAGCAAATCAGGGAAGTGACATTTTAGATTGCAGGTTACACTGAGATGACACGAGTGTGAGGCACAAGGAGGACCCCTGAGAAGCATGAGAGAAGTCACTTCTATGAGTTAGCTCTGCTCCGCTCCGCTTACTGGACGTGACTTTGGACTTTAAAGCGCAGGATTGGCTCTGCATTTCAGCTTGTTATTGCTGAAATGTTTGCTAAATAACATGAAGGAGCGCCAGTCAGCGTCCATTACCCTTCAAATGTGTCCACACGTCACTCCTTCATCAGGCTCCGTACATAAACCTCCACAGCTGTTACCGCAGAAAAGCAAAACGGGAGTGGGAGTGAAAACGCAACTGGACAAGGAGACATCTGCCAGGGACGAGGACCTTGGTGTGTTGTCACTCAGGGTTTGCTTCCGGAGCGTTCTGCACAAATCAACAGGGGACAGTCAATCAATTAATTATGAGGCCTTAACTGAGTGCTCTTCACAGTACGAACATAAAATACAAAGTGATCAGTCTATGGGCAACCATTAGCCTAATGGCCTGGCTTCCTGGTAGGAGAGACACGCAGACACAGAGCGTCCATCATCCTGGCTTCAGCTTCTGCATTTGCTCAGAGTCTATGTGGATTCAGAAGGTTCTCTCCGTGTCTGAGGGGTTCTCCTTTCACGTCCTCTGAGATGTGCAGGTTGGTTTCATTGGTGGCTCAGAGTGAATGCCAATGTGAATGTTTCCCAGCATTGTGCCCATTGCTGCTTATCAGAAGTGCACATTCAGAAGTGGATTCGTTTTCAATCAAGCGGAGAAGCATCTGGTGATGTTCAGACTTTCACTCTCCTTGCTGGCTTCTCAATGCCCACCTTTGATGGGTTTGGTGTTACTCTACAAAGTACTAGAGAATTTCTTCGTACCCTAGACCCTCCTAAATGGGGCTGTCATTAAAGTCCCCGAGAATACAATGTCCCATATCACATTTCCAGCACTGACCCTCAGAGGCTCGTGGTCACAACAGATTTTTTGCGCGGCTCCCACATCTCTTACAGAAATTCAATGTGCCATTTTGTCTTCTCCTCCATCCACCTCCTAACTCGCTTGTCCAGTTTAAGGCCATATAGAGCCGCCACTCACCTTGCAGCACCGGATACGAGGCAGGAGCAAACCCTGGATGGGCAGCAGTCAGGGCCTACCTTGGCTCCCTTGAAAAAGCCTGGCATGGGCCCAGTCAGCCACTTAAAGAAAAGATGAAGGACAGGGAAGTGGCAGAGTGGACCAGCTGTCTAAAAACCTTTACATCTTACCAGGGAAGAAAATGCAACTCAGACAAATCCAATACGACTGCAAGGAAGGAAACCTTTAAGGAGAATAAGAAGAAAGTTGTGGACGCTGAAGGCGTTTTGTGGAAGTGACAGAAGTGACAAAGATGAATTGAAAGTGACGCATCTGCAGAGCTGTCATGCACAATTCACTTTGGCTCATCTTTGAAAGTGGATCACTGTCTGGCAAGGCAGAAATCGACATCCCCGAGCTGATCGGAAGGACAAGGCAGCCATGGCGGCGAAGACTGGTCACAAGTCAAGAAGCCACCTGCACCAGAATTACAATTTCAACGACGTCGAGATGCCACCTGCACAGCAGAGTGAGCCGGCAGGCTGTCCCAATGCAAACTCATCTGTCACCAGTGCTCTTCTCCTCGATTTTCTGTCATTGTCCTTTACTGAGCTGCAGGAGCTCTGGGTCACAGACCACATAAGGATCTCTGCAGACAAGGGTTTAAGGTCCAAGTGGCTAACACAAAATGAAGTGGCGTCACAAGAAAAAGCAACCTGGGCAATGCATGTAGGAGATGAGGGAGTGAAGCTACAAAATAGACTACTTCTGGCCTGTTATCGCATTACACACTCAAAATGTAATCCTTTTGGATGCTCAGGCCTGAGATTTTGTTCCCAAAGTCAATGGATCTTCTTCAGCCTACAATGTGCCAAAGTCAGGCACTGACAGAAATGGCCATAATGGTCTCAGGATGACAAGCAAATGATGGAATTGTTGGTTCAGGTGGAACATGTGAGACTTTCCAAGTGATTGCCACGTCTAAGCTTGCACTCTCCTTGTGTTCCACATTATCATCATCATCATCATCATCATCATCTCTGCATTCACCCTGTTCCCCAAACCATTAATTCCAGTGAACTCTTTCGAGGCGGGTGTCGACTTCTAGTGACATATAGCAGGGTCTTCACACAGCTGCCACCCACTACGGAGTTGCAGTCAGCACTATGATCAGCTGATGTTGGCACATCATTTTAGTTTTCGATCTCCAGATCACTTGCGTCAAAATTGGAGTGCGATAAGTCAGAGTCCGACTCAGCAATGATACGCAAAACATTGTTTATGCCTTTTTTTGTTTTGGGCAGTCCATTGACTCTTTCTCCATATCCGCCTTTAGCGCCAGCAGCTGGCAGCTTCTGTACTACGCGTTCCTGCCAAAACAAATATTCATCCCTCAAAGAGTTAAAGGGTGCAGGATGCCATATTCTATTCCACCTGCATGGTGCGGTGCACTACATGAATGGGAAACTCAATCTGCCTGGTAGCCTTTGGTCCTGCCATGTCCACTACAGACCACCTTTAGGCAGGATCCTGCACTCATTGATACCTACTTGAAAGAAATGACTAAATAAATAAACCCACCATTAGGAGCACCGAGCTCACAAAAAATAAACGTGTGAGACCTGTGCATGGAACGTGGAGTGAAAAACACATGCCATTGTCACATTGGCCTGAGACTCAGGGAGGTGACCTCAAACTGCAGTCCTGCAGGTCACCTGGGTGGCCAGACTGGGCTGCCCTCTCCTGGTGGACTCTGGTATTTGCCGTGAATTCCCAGGCAATCTCCAGCTGTCCAGTGTGCCCAGGGGCGGGGCCCTCATGATACGCCCAATCAGCTTCAGTGTGCTGAATGTTGCTAAGCACCGCATGATGTCATGTAAGTGACAGCTACAGGACAGGAGTGTTAATGCATGGAGCATTTCAAGGTCTTGTAATCTTCTTGAATTGTTTTCCTCATTCCTTGTTAATGCTGAAATGTATTTCATATTTCACGGCCCCTTGGAAGATGGGCAGAGACTTGGAGGAATTCCTTCAAGAGAACCTCGTTGACTCATGCTGGATTTAGAAAGTTCATAAAATCTGATGGATGGGATTAATAATAATTTATTCATTTCCAAGTCATTTTTCATTTTAATTGTGGCTTGAATTTCAAGCATAACATAATAGAAAATGCAATGGTCAGCAAAGTGAAAATTCAGCTACCACCTTCACTCTCACAATTCTGTCAAATTTCATATTTCACCACATTGTGAACAACCAAAGAGCAGCCACAGGTAACCTCACTAACGTCGACATACCGTACATCGATGTCTGCGTGCCTTCTGAACCCTAACCCTAACTCTCTCTTTAATGGAGTTGACATGTTTTCAACGGCCGTGGTAGGTTCATGATCTGATCACCTTCTCCAGTCTGGCCAGATAATCCTCCTCCTGCTGCTGAAGTTTCTTGTTGATCTCACTCTGTTAGAAAATATGAGAAAGGCAGCCAGGTTACCTTCACAATTCAGATATGGAGCCCTTCTAGTGGCCATGTTGACTTCTCAAATCTTCTACACACTAAAATGAAATAGAGATTTGAAACTTCTGTGCTCGACTAAGCTCTTTTTGAAATTAATATTCATATCAGTATGGAACTTCTTGAAGCCCTAATGTTGGATTTAGCAAGTTCAGTAAAAGGACGGGCGGGCAGGCAGACAGACAGATGGGCAGTATGGCAGTTCAAGCACATCAACCAAGTCCAGTGATGCAGAAAACATCACAAGATTCTGTGTGGCTTTTCACTGTGATTATTGTTAAGGGTATAATAAGTGACAGCAACGACAACTACCAATAAACCAATATACTTTAAAAATAAAGTGCATGGCAGAGCTGAAATGAGGGCTCAGTGCCGCCTGTCCCTACAGATGCTGGTACGTGTGCCACCTGTGGTGTGACTTTCCACATTACGTTAAGGGACTCCATCTGTTTGTTTGTCCAGTTTCTCATTTCTGGGTTCTAAATACAATGACAGCCATTTTAAGAATAAATGAGACAGCACAGATAGCAACATGGACTGCGCTTTAGGAGGGCCCAGGGCTCTAATTTTATTTCCTTACTAATTTTATGATTTTTCTTTCAATTGCAATTGAATAAAAATTTCCTAAGACTTGACACTTGTGGCTGCCATTCCAAATTCAATCCACAGAACAACTGGCATGTCAATCGTCGGCCAACAATTTCGGTTTTGTAGCTTACAAGCCAGACGTATAGGTAAAGATTTGATAAGCTGCTAACTAAGCACTGAACTGTGCCCCTGCAGCTGAAGCACTTCTCGGGGTCTCCTTTAGCAGTTGGCCATTTTTTAAAAGGCCAGGTAACAAAGTTGCCACCTAAGGAGTGACCTGTCAGCAGGGTGTCCAAGGAAGTCGTGTAGGCAAAGTCGGTTTCTCTTGTCCACCCTTTACGGACGCAGCAAATGTTAATAAGAATAGTCAGGACATCTCAATTCCTTTTTTTTTTGCCCCTTTAATCCATACCTGCAGGTTTTTCACCACACTTCCAGTGATATTTTGCAAAACCAGTTTGACATCCTCCACAGTGAATCCTTCCAAGGGGTCTTTTACCGGAGTTTCAGTTACATAATCAAACTTTTGTTCTTCAGGTAAAGTCTAAAAGGAATAAAAACAAAGGTCAGCTTATGTCAGGCCGCCCCAAACCACGGCCAATTCACTTCCCAGATGCTCCACCATGACTCGGCCTCACAACTTTGGCCTGCACGTCAAGTGAAGCATTGATGCCAGCGTTTCAACATCTAATGTCACACATTGCAGTTAAGCCTCTTGTTGTGTGTCACTTCACCGGGGTTGTAAAGAGGCATTGGTGATAAAGTGAAGTCTACAAAGTGCCACCGTCCTGCCTCACCTGTCTTTGGACCATTCGTCGGATTGGATATGAAACTCACCCAATGACACCAGAGCTGCCTGTCACTGTTTAGAAGGTTCAGACGATTATAAACTGAACCATCTGTCTGTGTAGTTCACATATTTTAACAGGAAATTAAAGAAAACCTCAGACCGGTTGGCAGGCCGTGATGGTAATCCTCCCATTAAGGTATTTGTTTTGGCCGCTGGTTCTGCTCTCTTGATTATAGCCTCAGAGTTGCCCCTTTGCATCATTGGGGGCTGGAAGATTGTGGGTCTCAAGATTTGATCCACATATCTATCCGTCTGTTCACTTTCTAAAACTTATGGCTATGAGACCAGAGCCCATAGCTGACCTGCACTTCTGCTGTGTCTTGAGTGTGATTGTGCATTTAAGCCCACCAGGCTTAAGCAAAGGAAATCCAGGAGAAAGTTTTAGAAGAAGCGAGAGAAGCCTAGTGTCCAGTTACTTCCTTGGATGACCTGTGATCCCTGCCTGGCTCCGCCAAGCTCTATACCCCCCACCACTCTCATATCTCTGCATCTCCAAGCGGGCACCACCTTGACCATAAATGGAGTTTTACCCTTTGGCGAGCCCAAACTCTTCCTAATTTCCCCTCATTTGTTTATTTGGCGCTTAATGCAAAGAATGGATCTGAACCCAGCCTCCTAATCCTCAAGTGTTTCAATGAAGTGGCTGAATGGGTCACACACCACTTAAGGCCGCCATTTTATAGGTTTCCTCCTAAAACTAAATCCATCAATAAGACGTCACCTCCTCCTCAGGCTGCTCCGGGCTACCGACGTCAATGAACGAGGAGTACATGTCTTGGCTCAGCCCCTCCTCAAGTGGATGTGCGTGCAGGGAATTAACAAATAGGTCAACGTCAATGTTTTCCTAAAAATGAAAGAATTAAAATTACTTCAAAAAATGCTCCATTATTGCAGCATATCACAAGTATTTTATGTTTTGCTTCAAACAATTTAATGTTAAATGCATGAGAAAGTTCGGGAAAATCATTTATCATGAGTGCCATCGGCTGAACATCTCTGTCTCAATCTCGAGGTTGGCCTTGGAATTGAGTGCCACTGTGCTTGTATCTCCTCCAGAGCTACCACTGGCATGGAGCTTCTGTTTGACGTCACAGGATTGAGGGGACGTGGGCTCAAAGCCTGGCCTTTGTAAAGGGGGATGCGTACAAGATGAACGTCCCAATGCAAGGAACAGAAACGGAGATACAAAGCAAGTCGGAATTATCATTTGAAGAACGTCTATCATGAAACCTGCTTAGGCTGGTTTGATCTTGTGTACCTGTGTGGATGCCAGCTCATGAAATGGCGCTCTGGACACTCCCAGATGTTCCTATGTTGACGCACAATTTTAGCAACGTGTGCGTTAGAATGACAAAGACGTCACAGTGCGGTCGTAACCATTACTATGGCTGATGCTCGTCTTATTTCTTTCAGCAGTTTTTTTGGGATTCAAGTACCCCTCACTTGCTGAGATTACTTAGTTAGCCCAAGTTGCTCATTTTCAGACGTCCTTATTATAAATCACTCAAAGCTGCACCGTCATTCTTCAGCTACAGAATCACACATGAGGTTTACTCTACTTTATTTCTTGAAGACTTTATGGATTCCATTGAAAATCTGCCTTTTTGTAATTAAATTTTGGAGGTTAACATATCAAGGGAGAAGTCAACCCAGAAAATGGCCAATAGACTATGAGAGAGAAAGAGAATTTGTGAGGCCAACATGCTGAATGTACATAGGAGCTTGGAAATATAAATCATGATAAATACATACATAAATAAATAAATAAATAAATAAATAGAAATGAAAAACCTACTTGAAACTTCAAAAAGAGATCAGCTCTTGAGTGGATGAAGACAAATTCATAGAGTTTGTAATGCTGAAATAAACTGCAAAAGAAAAACAAGAATCCCCTCCATTTACACAGAAATCCGCCGATTCAGGAGAGCAGCTTACATTCAAAAAAAATATTTCAAACCTGAAAGTCCGCCAGAACAGAACACAGAGCAATAAACTCAGCCTGCGTTTAGCTTACTCTGAAATTCTGACTACAGTTTGAAACTTGGGCAAGACGACAGCATTGGGGGAGTGGGACTGGCACGGAGCGGGTGGTGGGCATACACTCTGCGTTTAGCTGAGCCTTTATACACTCTTTATGGTGTCGCCGGACTCCCTGTGATCGTCCCTCCTTTGTTGTGAGCCTCAGACCCACAGCCATGGGCATTACTCTCAATCCCAAACATCGATAGTCGTGAACCGAGATGGACCAGGGTGAGTAGGCAGACAAGAGAGACATCATATGCAAAGGAATGGCAGTTTATGGTGCTCAAAATGTGCAAAACGGTGCAATCAAATAAATAATTCAATAAATGAATTAGGGCAGCACAGTGGCGCAGTGGGTAGCGCTGCTGCCTCGCAGTTAGGAGACCCTTAAGGGTTCGCTTCCTGGGTCCTCCCTGCGTGGAGTTTGCATGTTCTCCCCATGTCTGTGTGGGTTTCCTCCCACAGTCCAAAGACATGCAGGTTAGGTAGATTGGTGATCCTAAATTGTCCCGTGTGTGCCCTGTGGTGGGCTGGTGCCCTGCCCTGGGGTTTGTCTCCTGCCCTGTGTTGGCTGGGATTGGCTCCAGCAGACCCCCGTGACCCTGTAGTTAGGATGTAGCGGGTTGGATAATGGATGGACGGATAACTGAATTAACTAATAAATCTGTTAAAATTTTGTGACAGTCATGCAGTAATCTTTTGTCCACTCATTTGGACACCAGGGGACCCTCCCCATCCCTTCTGCTCAGCTGCTCAGATTACTGCTCTGCCACTGAACCTTCACGTGACCCCCCGTCTCGCTCGCATTTCATCGTCGGCTCTTCCCATTCTCTCTCTGATACGCCTCAGATAAGCGATCGCCGTTTCTTCTGTTATGTCATAAACGTGTTCTTCCGGCCCCTTTTATCCACCTGACTCGTTTGGACTCACAGGTGGTGTCTCCCGACTCCTGCGCTGCTAAAATGGCGATCACTTTGTTAAGCCGGCGCACCCCGTGAGTGTTAAAACGTTAAAATCACTAAATAGTTAAACAATTTAAACGCTCTCAGGACTCGCTTTACTACAAACTGTACCGCAGCTGGGCTGTCCACTGTGTTTTGAGTGCCAACCCTCAGTTTTAACAGGGAGCTCTGGGTGAAAGTTCTGCTCACTAAACAGAAGGTGTGACTGGCTGCTGCTTTCATGGACTCTTTGGATTTCTTGAAAATCAGCTGCTTTTTCCTTCCACAGTTTTCTGCCTTATCGTAAAATTCAACAGACATGAGAAGGCTAAAAGACAATCACCTCCCCTTCAGGAAGTCAATGATACAAGTCGACTCGTCCAAACTGAAGAGCTCAGGCCCGTCGTTTTCGTCAGCCTTGGATCTGCTGACCTCCTTCATGGCAGATGCAAGTTCTCGAAGGTTGTCGGCAATGGTCATGCGCTTTGCTGTAATCAGATTCATAACGGACATAATTACTATTGCACAGAATTGTAACAAACAGCACCTCCAACAAAGTCTCCCAATGCAGCAAGTGCACGAAAGATCAAGCCAAAGCATCAGACTGGCACAGACAAGGCACGAGAATTAAAATCAGCCACACTAAGACTTTAAAATCAGCTGGGCTTCTTCTCCACAAAGTCCAAGTTCACGCTTTCTTCACCTATTGTGAGCAAATGTGGAGGCTCAGCTAAAAGCTAAGAATGATACCTGATAGCGAAGTGCGCCCGTCATCGAGGACAACTACCCTTTACTCCATCAATAAAACAATCAGAGTAGGCCTGTCTGGAATACTGGCAGCCTTGCCTGGCACTGCCCAAGGGCCAAATGTCAAACCTAGCTCAGTTCAGGGCGCTTCTGAACCAACTACTGACCAAAAAAGTGCAATGGCGAGCCATTTAATTATTCATTTTAATTGTTACTGTTATCTAAAACCTGAGTTCAGAAAGTCGAGAGCCAAGGCAGGCCAACTCCTGTTCAGACCAATTTATTTTTTTCAGGGCTCACTTACAAGTGCGTTGTTATCTGTAAATGGAGTGTGATATTCCATTTTATTATCTCCAAATATGATGAAATTAAAACTTTAGGAGCTTTCTAAAGGAATTCTCTGGTAATAAAAAGAGGACAAGGAGAGTTTGTGAATTGTGTGAACCAGCCAGTGCCCACAAGTCATAGCCTCCCAGATTTGGGACTCTGGAAATTCCAAGAGGTCCCAGCTCATCAATCTGCACCATGAAGGAACTCTGTGATAAAAACCTGGAAAGTCCGATTTAAAAACATCTAGAGTTTCAAACGTGGAATTTTCAGAAAGTTGTCAACTTTGATCACTTAACATAATCTTCAGTGGTAATAAATACCTAACAACCTTTCTGCCTGTGTTATTTATAGAAGAACGCACTCTCTGCTTGAGGAGTGTGCCCACCGGCTCCTCAAAGAACACCTCGTTCTGAGTGAGTGCCCTTAGCCTCTTCCTTTAAAGAAGCCGAGTTGTCCACAACTGTTTGCGATTCCACAGTCATCCCAGTTCATCAGGCCTCCACACATAAATGGGATGTGTGATAATCTGGAAAATAAAGCAAGGACTTGGGGGCAGTCAAAGAGCTAAAAGGAGGTCCATAACAAAGACCACGGACAAGAGCAGGCCATTCAGCTCCACCCAGTTCATCTGACCCTTTTCGCCTTATCGTCCTTTTCACCTGACCACTGGCCATTTTGTCTTCCCATTTCTTTATTCCTGACTATGAGGCCCCCTAAGCAGAGCAGGTTGGTTGCCATTCACCTCAAGATGTTCCTGAAAGGCAACTTTGGGGTTGTTTCTCCCATCAAAGGCTCAGAGCTTCTCACTTACTTCTCAAGTTCTCCATAAGGATTTGTAGGAGGCTCATGAACGCCTGGATCTGTTCTGGGGAGAAGTTACTTTCTTTGGCCCACCAGAAGCCAGAGACGTAGTAATCCAGAACAGAGGCCTCCTTCAGGCAAACCAAGTGGTTTTTCATGGACAGGATGTCTTGCAATTCTCTATTGGAAAATCACCGGAAAAAAAAAAATGTCATTTGTTTGCACAAAAAGGAATTTAAACCGAATTACACAAAACGAAAATTAGGACAACTGGAACAAACTCAAAGCCAAGACATGGGATTCAAAGATTTGCTCCACACGTGGCACAGCAGTGCTTCTTAAAAGAGTAAAAATGCCACGGTGGTAATCAGCAAGTTGCCCTGATGACACGTCTCACTGGGGGCTTCGATGTTGGTGATCGCTACACAGTTAGAGCACCATGTCAGCTTGTCTCATGTGATGATGCTCTCTGGTTTGGGAGGTTCTGTTGACACCATTGTGCTGATCACAGGGTACACTCGTGGACTGTATGCTCCCATGACGCTCATTTAGAGTCCCCCATCAGCTCAACATCTCTGTCGGCAGGATGTGGGCATAAAGGAACCGCACAGACTAGTAGAGAATGTGCCATCTCTTTGGGGTTTCAGATATAAGAACCTACAAGAGTTTAGTGGCCAGGGTGGCCACCTTTCCAGTTATATAGTGTGGGAAGAGCATCTCCTAGCGGTCACTTTCATTGAGAATAATAAGCCTCGTGTATCTCCAAAGAAATGCATTTATTAATAAAACACAAGTCTGCATTCAGGTTTGCATTTGACATCAAATCCCTTAGGCTGGTAGATTTGAAAGCAAAAAGAAAGTCCGCTTGATAATTTCTTACTTTTGTACTTCTTCAGTCGTTAAGTCGGTCAACATACTAACTTGTGGAGAAGTTAGAAATCCCACAGAAGACGCATCCTCATCTCCAGCAGCACTTGGGTCCTGCCAAAAGATCCAATCGGTCAGTGGAGAGTCTAATAGCCAGGCGCTGTACACCAGGAATTATAAACCGGAGAGATGGCGGCAGGAATGTGATGTTTCTGAATACTCACTGTGTTTTCCTTCAGGCGGACTGAACCATTAAACAGGCACGCCGCCGCCAGGGGGGGACAAACGGGACTCTGGTCTGGGGCTCTAAAGGAAGGGGGCCCCTTCACACTTGATTTTTTTTATGCTGATGTTGTGCGCGTAGATATATATTCGGACAATTATTCAAGTTACATGTAATAGAAATATTAAATCATTTAGCTTACAACAATACAAGTGAGTGTTTTAATAGCCGCACGCTCCACGCAAGTAGATATCGTGCTCGTGTCGTGTGAAGCACGCTTGTCAAAGGCGGCCGGCATCGGCACACTTCTCAAAGACAAAGGAGAGCAGACGCCGACGTCCTTGAGGTTGACGTTGAGTAGTATGTTTGTTGTACAGGGTACGTGGATAATGGATTGACTTCGCCGCTGTAATTGAATACTTCCGTTTCACACACACAGGCGCTGTCCTGTCTCAATCGTCTTCTACCGTGGATGTTGACGTGTATGGTGTAGCAGAAGTCCGTCTCCGTAGTTTGATAATTCATTCGCTTGGGTGTTTATTGTTGCTTTTAAAGCAGTGAAGAGTGTGCGTTGGTTTTGTGTGTATCACTAAAGATTCTGGATCACCCGGATTTTTTGAAAACTTTGAAGTTTGATACAGCAAGTTACCATACTGATTGCACACCATGTAGATAACCCTAACCGTTAGTATATATTAAAATGTTCAGATGTTACTCCTATTCATTGCATCGGTATAATTGTACCGTTACACGTTAGATAATACATAGGCCTATCTCATTAATGTATTGTTTCAATTCCGCTGCGAGCTTCCGTTAGCACTGGCTTTCCTTCTCGCAGTCAAACTTTGATGTGCGACAAGGCTTAACTCATCAAGTATGGTATTCATAAATGCAGCATCGTCACTGTCGGATAAACTACATTTCGATCATTTTGTATACGTATTTGAAGGTTTTGGCATGTGGGGACCCAGAGGATGGCAGAGGGGCCCACACATACCCAGTTGTCTGGGGCCCAAATATTTCTGGCGGCGGGCCTGCATTAAATGATCTCAGGCTGGCCTTTGTTTTTTATTTCTAGCTCGTTTGCCACGGTGGATTGCCTTCACATTTAAAGTGAGGGTAGCTCACTGGGCAGCCAGTGTTGACCACCCTTAAACTGACATTGGGGGGCACTGGAGTGGTCAGTCGCTGTCCACTCTTCTGTACTTCAGGCAAATGAGCCAAGCAATCAGGAAGCTCACTGCAGGCCTGCTCTAAGGACCATACAGGGTGGATTAGGGGACTTTCAGGTTTCCATTTCTTTCAAAAATTACTGAATGTAGTCATTAAAAAAGGATCAATTAGCCATAAAATATGCCAAATCATATGAACTGAAGCTAAAAGATTTCATCCCATTAAGCTGCACATGCAGAATCCATTTAGGGGACTGAGGTAACTGTGCAAGGTGCCATCATTTGCTCATCAAAATGTTGATGGGACTCTGCCAGGATGGACAGGTACAGAATGCAGGTGTGGTGTGAGAGTCGGACTGCACCGAAGAGGCACCTCCAACGTCTGAAAGAAACTTATAAGGCATCAGTAGAATTAACAGTCTTACTTAATAAGATAAAATGAATATAAAATGCAGAGCTCAACATTACCAGGCATGTCTAAATGGCAGAGACGAGACGTACCATCGAGGAATGAGGGGAGCCTCACAGAATTCTAACACGTCGGCGGCTGACTGGCACCTAATGACACTGCTTAGACAGCAATGGCTGCTATATTGCATTTGCAAAGGGGCGGGGCAAGTTGAGTGATGTGTCACCTGTCCAATCAGCACAGAAAAGAGAGGTGGTCAGGACTTAAGCAAGACAAACTGAGGTCTGTGCCAGGTTGTGGCAGTTGGTGACATAGAACACCTGGCAGTCTGAGGCTCAATGTGATTCTTCAAATTGGCTTCTTGTCATTTCTCTAAAATAAGACACAAACGCAGCATTGGTTTCTAAACCGTAAACAGCAGAGGTGGCTGATGAAGTGACAGTGTGCGCCATTCTAATGAAGCCTTTAATTCTGATAGTCCATTTCTAACAGAAGAGAAGCACCTGAAGGCTGCCGGCAGTTTTCTGATTTGAACTTTCAAATGAATATCACCTGTAAACTGCAGGTCACCCCTAAAGCTTCACTTTTACCAGACATTTCTACAAACAGGTGTGCTAAGAACCGTATCTCAGGGATGGGGTTGGAGCCGAGCGGTCGGAGACCACCAAAGTCAGCGTGCTCACAGAACGCGTGGCTCCCGAGTCTTCACAAAGCCAAAGGCTGGCCACCATAAATGTGGCACATAAGAGACTGCTGCCTGCTGTGATAAAAGCTCTGCATGATGACACGAGTAACAGCAAAGGATGCTGGGATGACATTGACAGGCAGCTGTATTGTGTGAGCTACCAGCCATGAGGTCAGTGCAGGTGCAGTAGGCATCATAAGGGATGTGGGCACAGAAACTTATGATCACGTCATGTCACCATGGTACAAGACTTGAAGCTGTGCAGGGGAGAGCAAGCAGGTACACCCCAGGACGTAAGGACATGTCCTACTGGGACCGTCTCAAAGAATTAAACCTGTTTAGCCTTGAGCAGAGAAGACTGCGTGAGGACCTCATCCAGATATTCAGAATCCTCAAAGGCTTTGATAAAGTTGATCCAGCAACATTCTTTTGGCTTAAGGGCGAATCACATACTCGAGGACATTGGTGGACATTAAGGGGCAGTGCATTTAAAAGTGAAGCCAGGAAGACCTTCGTTACGCAGAGAGTTGTGGGACTCTGGAACCAGCTACTGAGACATGGAGCGGAAGCAGAGACCTTGACAACCTTTAAGAAAAATGATGGGATTTGAGGACATCTCAGCTAATCAGCAAATCAAACAAGCTTGGTGGACTGAATGGTCTCCTCTTGTTTGTCAGAATTCTTATGTTCTCGAAGTGCTGGACACGTTAGGGCATCTGGCAGGAAAGATGAGCCCAGGCCTGGGAGCCTGCCATCTCTTTTCAGTTTTTCTCTGATTTTCGAATGTTTGATCCTCTGCTGTCTCTTTAGGCTGGAGATGCCATGTTTGAGGGAATGTGCACACCAAGCCCATTGTGTAGAACTGAACTCCAATACGCTGGAGGGAACACTGGGATCCTGAGATGCAGGACTCCTGTAGGAGGCACAGGCCTTAGCTACAGAACCAACAAGCCCAGGCCAGCCTTCTGGACTTCCCAGCTCCCTTATAATTTGTTATAATGCAACAAGTGAAGGATGTGTGGCCATCCCAAAGAGCAAAGAGCCAGGAGCAAGCGCTGGTGCAAACATTACAGACCATTACAGCAACAGACAAGTGCAATCTTTGTATGGCAGACTGCATGCTGGGCACCAGAAATCACGCAGACAGAAGTGATAAACACAGACAAAGAGTCACACCAAAGGAACTCTGAACAATAAGATCAGGGCAGTTCATTTGACTGTTAAGACCCGCACATGGGATCGGATTTACTCCTCTATGTGACAGCAGAAGTCCATGCCAGTATGAAACTGGTCTGCCAATTCATTCATTGTTTATTAGTCTAAATTAGGCGATGACAAGGTCAAATGCTGAAGTCGAAACATCATCAGCCTCATCATGTCCACCAGCTGAGATTTCTGCAATGAGGTAAAAAATTGACGACTTACAAGTTTCTGAAATCCTGCTTCAGAGGCAATTACAGCTGAGGTCTGCCAGCTGATTGATCGGGATGGATGGGGCGCACCACAAGGAGGTCACAGCTCAGGTGTTCAGAGTGTGTAAATTGGAGCGCCAGTGTCGGGAGCTATCAGTTGTGCCGACACGCAGCAGCGAGCGCACGTCCAAGACAAATATGGATGCCGAATGTCGGGCTTGGCGGTCTGAATGATAGCGAAACACATGACCTGAGGGCTAGCAGGGTGGTAGCAGATCGGTTCTGAAGTGTTCACCCCACACATTGTTAAAGATGGCAGATGCTAATTTAGCGCACCAACAAGTGAGTAAGCCATAATTAGTGTAAAAATGAACCATGTTATTCAGCCAAAAGATCAACCACTGCTATGATCTGGACTTGTTCTTTCTTTTTTCTGGTCTTTTTCTGTGTCTTTGTGTCTGAGTTTCTCTTTTTGAAGGTTTTCTTATGTGGAGAATTCATTTTTTCCTTTAGAAATTATCTGCAGCGTAGGCAGGAAAATTCAAAATATTTAATCTCTTACCACAAAGCAATTGACTTTTATTATGGTCATCATTATTGCTGCTACGGTTTTGCTACCCACAAATGTCCAGAAGTGAGCAGCCCATGACATCACCACTGTGACAATTGTCCTGGTTGTCCGAGGTTGTGGATAATAGCCACAGAAATTCTCCTTGTTAGCGTCTTTCATGCTAGTAGAATATTCGACCCCAGGTTTCAACACACTTCTGGTTACGACAAAAGGCAGGCCTGCTTTTTTAAATTTGTGTGGTTTGTGACTACATCGCCTTTAATTCATCTGCCTCCTCAAAACGGCACGTTGCCCACCTTGTAAAGGTGAACAGACATGAAATATGCAGCCTGTCCAGAACTCAGTGTGTAAAGGAACCCAAAAAAGGATTCAAAATATGTGAAAGATTGGGGTATGCAATAGAAAAAATGAAACCACAAAGACCACCTTTGATTGTTCCTGTTTTGAGCACAGAGAGCTGTGAGGACTCCAACTTCAATACAATGGGCTCCTTTATTCTGGACTGCACTGCTTGTTCAAGTAGAGTTCATCCTGTTTGACACGTGTATCCATGGCAACCAGTCCAATGTGAGGAGCTGGGCGTGGCTTTCCGTGTGTGATGTCATACTTTTGGAGAAAGGAGGAAGAAATCCTGCTCTTCAGAAAGGACATTTTTAACTTAGTTACAACATTTCATTGTTTTATTTCTGTATACACTAAATGAGATCCACATTTCTTACATTTAGAAAAACAAACTTTTTTTAAAGCTATTTTGTTTCTTATTTTAGGAATTTTAAAATGTGTGAATTCAACAGAAACCTTTTGAGAAACAGGCTGAGGCCTACCAAAGCTCAGAGGCCTCAACTGGCAAAAACCCATGAAAAGGAAAGGGCCAAATACTAAAACCCTGGCTCATGTAAACCAAACTGTATCTGTAATTTTTAAAATGAAATGCAATAAAGCCAAATGAATTGAAAAGACCTTCAAATTGGTACAAGAATATCAAAATATCAAACTGAATGTAATCAATATTCAAAAGAATATCAAAATAGAAAAGAAAAGAAAAGAAAAACCAAGGCCAATCTGCTAATCAAAAATCAAAAGCAGTAAACTTAGCAAAATTTTACATCCACGAATATCCTAAAACCAAAATGGCCAAAGGTGCAAAGCAGCTGCAAAGAGGGGAGAATCGCAAAGAGCGGGAACAGCCAAGGACTTCAGCAGCCTGCTGGCCTTCATGTGTCTTGAGATGAAACGAGACGAGACGCCGTGTCAGTAGCAGCTGAAGCTCGTCGTCATCTTACTAAGAAGTGGATATTCCATTCGCCCCAGCGATGCATGTGCCCTTTGATGGTGCCAGTCAAGCAGGCCATCTCTGGTGTCTCCTCATTTCTGTCAAGTGCAGGTGGATCAAAGGTAACTTGAACCACAGGCTAATTTCACGTATGTTTGCCAGGTCACTCTCTTTCTGTAAGCGCTAAACTAGTTCCGGGCCATTGAGCCCAAGGCAGCAGTCCTTAATCAGATATAATCAGACGTGCCCAGCACTCACGCTGTGCCCACCCGCCCTCACTCACCCACGTCGGTGCTGCCAGTCCACCAACATGGGCACATCTCTGGCACATTTGCCACTTTTGCTCCTAAACTGGCCACTGCTTTACTGGCCTACGTCTTTTGGGAGGACCCTGAAGTCATGTCTGCCGTCTGCTGCCGTCACATCACTGACTCGTAGTCTGTCATTTTCACGGCCCTCAAGTGGCACAGTAGCTCTGCTTTACCAGATTTGCGTCTCAGAGATCCACGTTGGCTTTCATCACTTCACTAAAGTGCTCTTCTAGTTTATTTCTGACAACAATTTCTGTCACTTCACAAGGAGTGGACGTAAGGCTTAAAATTACAAAGCACAAATCACCGAGTGCAGAATTAAACGCTGCCCTCGGGTATCAGGCTGGGGACTCTTCTGTTTGAGCAGCAGCCCCTTCTTCATCTTTAATTGGCACATTTGACTCAAGATATTGAAGTAGTTACTTAAAAATCCAAAGCCGATGAGTGAACGTTAGGCGAGTGCACGTTAGCCGCGGCAGAGAGAGGCGCTCAGGCCCAGCACCAGCAAGGACGGGCAGACCTTGTTTCAGGCAATTCATAAAGAAACTGCTGAGGCCTGTGGTGGACCTTCTAAAAACAGCTCGGGTCATTTATCTTCTGAAAACTGTCAGCTGTAGCCCAATTAGGTTTAAGAATCCAAGAAAAGACCCATTTTAAAAGAATTCATACGCCATCCAAAAGCAGACAGTGCTGTAAGACAGAAAGATTTAAAAGGGGTGGACAAGCGCATTTGGGGGTCCAGCAGCAGACAAGCCTGACCTGCCAGTTGGGCCGAGCAAACGAGGGCCAACAAAACAAGACAAGGACTTGGCCATCAGCAGCTCACGGCTCTTGGAGAGAACTTGGGGGGCCGTCTGCTGACCCTCTTAAATGGAACCCGAACTGTCACCGCTGAACATGTGCAGGCCAAGGGCTCAGAAACGGCTGCCAACTGGCACGTGCCTCAGTCTGCCAGCAGGGAGCTAAAGTCAAATCAGTCCGATTGGCTCGGCCGCTCAGAGGATGGTCCATTCCGGTGTTTACTGGGCAGCATTTAAGTTTTTTATACCCATAAACACCTGGCACTTAACAAAGCAACACTCAGATCCTGCGGATGTGCACGATGGCACAGGGATCTGCAGTTAGAGTGGGCAGTGGCTCAGCGCCAAGTTGAGGACAGCATCTCACAACGTTATGGAAACTCACAAGTGGCTTCGACACACGTGGTACGCCAGGCTGAGCAACCCAAATCATCAGGAAAGTCTTAGCAGGCCAAAGGGCTGACATGACAAACGCTAACAAATCGGCCCTGTATGCACCGGGTTATCTGTAGCTGTTTCATGCCATTGACACTGTGTGGGTGACTTTGCTGGCGCTGTGTTATTGTCACTACACCGTGGACACAGGACAATTCACGTGAAGGATGTGGAGACTCAGCCCTTGTAGGTTTCCAGTCAGCCATCTTCTTCATGAGTTGCCAATTCCTGCAGCTAAAGATGTGGATTCCTGTGCCTGTCGAGTCCCTCCAGCTCCTGGCCCTCTCTTGACCCCTTTGGCCTGACCTGACATTAAAGGAGACATGAAATAAGCCACTGGGGGTCTCAAACCAGTAAGGGGGACCACTGACTTCAGTCTAGCCAGTCCTGGTTGTTAACCAAACCTGCTTCTTTAGTTCTACAGCTCCTTGGTATTCAAATGCTGCCATGCTGGACTCTGCTAAACTGTTGATTTTCTTTTCCTCTGAGGGTCCCATCCAAATGTTTGGTGGTCCCGAGCAGCTTGATTTTTTTTATTTTTTGATTGTCACTTGTTTTCTTTTATTGATATCAGATATCAGAAGATGGACATGGGAACAAATGGGATCAGGGTAGCTGGCAGCTTCTTTATTGCTTGGCCATCAATTACGGAAATAAGAAACAACGAAGGGGGTCTGAAGCTTAAAATGCAGTCGGCTGAAATGAAGGCAAAAGGCATCTGTCTCAGTAGTAGCAGGCAGGGATCACCGACCAAGAAAATACCCACAACCATAGCGGCCCTCCTGCGTCTGAGCTCCAGATGAGCCTCAGGACTGAGGGGGCACGTCAAGAGCCTGGCACCCTGTCCAGGGAAGGACCCTGCAACACTGCTTTGGATTAAAGACATTTGAGAATGTCACATTACAGAAGTCTTACTGCTGAATTATCATTCAGTCTTTGGCATTCTCTCAAGCCCAACGCTCAGGTGCACAAAGTCCTCTAGAAGGCACCTCACAGCAGAGTGTGGCATGTTGGTTGGCACATGCCAGTAAGAATTTCACAGGACAATCACAACCCTATAACAGAGATTAGACACTAGAGGACAATGCAGTCAGGGATGCCATCAGTGGCGTTGGACAGTGGTGACTTGTGGCATGTCAATTAGCACATCAAGAGACAGTCTCAACAAAGGTTGAAGCTTAGTGACAAGAAGCCGGGAGTAGAAAGACAACTTGAACTGCAAAAGACACCAACTTGTGCTTTGTTTTAATTTGAAGGCAATCAGATTTATTGAAAGGGTACGTATGAGTACCACTTGTGGGCAAAGACCTGCTCGCTGGGCACCGAGTCTGTGAGGACATTCAGATGTGTGAGGGCGAGGAGCAGAGAAGGCACCCAAATGAGCAAAGACTCAACACTTTATCAGACACACACATCTGAAGGTGCCATAACAGAAGAGATACATACAGTAGATAGGAAAGGCGCTATATAAGTGATGTTCACTACACAAACACCCACATTTTTATTTACCACATTGTGAAATAAAATGTGTTGCCCAAAGATCTTTACAAGAAGTAGAAGAAATAGTTCAAATATTATATCCAGAAAAGATAAAGACAAATATGAATAAATAAATTAGGAAAGCGCTTCAGGTGGACAATGAGACCCCCAGACTGAGGAACTCCAAGAGCCATGTTGTCCCTCAAAGACGGGCAGACACACCCTTTGGTCCCGCTATGGGCAGCTCACACACACACACACACACACACACTTCAATTTCCGAGGACTGACACGTTGGTATGGACAGATGCTGCTGTTTAAGTAAATTCTGTTTATTGATTTACTGATTTATTACTTCTGAGCATCACATCCGAATCGTTACACACTATCAACATGTTGCTTTGTCTATATGAGTATCTTTATACTGCATAAAAATAAGAACCTTTACATAATGTTTCTTACACATTTTCAATATTATTTATGCAACTCTTTCAACAGCCATCTTCCTGTAAAGTCCGTGCTGTTTGCTATGTCTGTGACTACTTTTTATATGCTTGGCTGTAAAGGCAGAAATGGCAACTGAACTTCATTGTGCAGAAGTATAAAGACAATAAAGCATATACCCTGTCTCTAACAGTGTGTGAAAGGCATGATAGATAGATAGATAGATAGATAGATAGATAGATAGATAGATAGATAGATAGATAGATATGAAAGGCACTATAAAATAGATAGATAGAGTGAAAGGCACTATAAAATAGATAGATATGAAAGGCACTATAAAATAGATAGATAGATAGAGTGAAAGGCACGACAAGATAGATAGATAGATAGATAGATAGATAGATAGATAGATAGATAGATAGAGTGAAAGGCACTATAAGATAGATAGATAGATAGATAGATAGATAGATAGATAGATAGATAGATAGATAGATATTCATTTCCATATAATTCGTGAAATGTTAGTCCCTATCCGACTGAAACATTTCATTAAACGCTCAAAACGTGCCTTTTCTTCACATGCACGGTCGAGTCCGCGGGGGTTCCTTTGGAATCAGCACACGGGTGGTCGGGTCCCCGTGCCGGCCAGTAGCTCAGCCCCGACGCGATCCGCGTTGCTCTGGGGGGCTCTCATCTCCTCTGCAGTGTCTGCTCGTTTTGTTTCTTTTTTTTTTTTTTTTTACGTACGTGTTCCTTGTGTCTGAATCCCCGTGAGAACCGCGAGGTCGGCGGGCCTGCTGGCTTTGAGCCGGGGACGCGACACCGGGCAGAGGTTCCGATTCCTTTCTTTTCCTATATGTTGCCGTTCCCCCGGATTCCACCGCCAACCTTAGCTCCATCCAAAACCCACCCTCCCCGGTCCCGCCTCCGCCTCCGCCTCCGCTTTTGCCGGCCCACATGGACGCGTCTCCATGGTGACGCCATCACACAATCCGAAACATGGCCACGCTAGAGAAACTACTGAAGCGGGTGGAGGACATCCATGAGGAGTATTTTAAGAGAAACAGGTACCGTCCAGCGTTGTTCTTAAAAACGTGTGTGATCGAGATTAGCACTGCGACCAGTAACATCGAACGGCCGCTACTTGGTTTGTTCCTGGGCGATAAGGTGACCGACCTGAGTGACAGAAACCCAGATGTAGTAGTCGACAGGACACCGGCGCGGTAACTCGGGGCTCCGATTTGTTGTCTTCATTTGGAGCCGCCGCTGCCGGATGTCACGTTTGTAAATTCTGCCCACGCGGAGTCAGCCTGTGTCAACACGGACGACGCTTAAGGTGACACTCGTGACTCACGCGGCAGGGACAATCGGCCAGGGTCCCCTTCTTGTCGTTTGAAAAGCCCTTTCGCTTCTAGACGTTGATTTCGTTATTTGTCGCATTAACTCTTCCGTTTTTACCACCTGTCCCCGTGAGTTCCTCACATTTCGTTTCGTTTTCTGTTTGGCGTCTGAGCCCTGCGAACTGCACCGGCGCGTCGGTCTCAGTGCGGCGTCTTAAAACAATAAAACGCCAAGATGTGAACCTGAAACATCCTGACGAGTCGAGAAGTCCAAGTAGCCAAGGAAGTTGAAGAATGAAGAAAAAAAAAACGAACGAGAAGAGTTGCCCTCCCGACGGTGGGGCGCCCTGTTGAACATTACGGTGGGGTGCGACAGGTGCAGTGCTTGCCCAAATAGAGCACCTGGAAAGCCGCCAGGTCCGTGGAGGTCAAGGAGCTGGGCACGAGGCAGGAAGTGGCACTGGACGGGGCGACATTGCATCGGGAATGAATGTGACATGTGCTTCTTACAATGGGAAGAAAATTCACACAAAGAGAACATGGCACTCGCTAATGCAGTGCGCCACTCAGTTCAAATTAGGAATTATGAAACTGGTGGCACTCAATTTGTTTCTTTCTAATTTTAGAAAAGTAAAAGGGTTTTAGCTTTTAAAACATTTTAATTACAGTTATGAGCGGGCCAATACACTACAAAGTACCATCAGTGCCAGTGGAAGAGGGCAGAGCCAAGACTAAAGGCACCACATAAAAGTTGGTAATGTAAGCAGCCAGCGAGCACCTGCTGAACCCTTGGGCTCTGCTAGTTGAGAGCGGGCACCTTCTGTCCAAGATGAAATGTTGGATTTGTTGCAGACCTAATTGGATCGATTCCATCACACAGGTTTTTGTTTTCTAATTGTATTTCTGATTATTCCTTCCATCCATGTATCGAGTGGGCAGCATCAGGCACAGGCAGCGCTGACTGTGGAATGAGGGAAGAGGCCAGAAAAGGTCCATGTGGACACAGGTTGACAAACTCCACACGTTTGACCGCAACCTGCACAAGTTAGGACTTTGAGTTCTTGACATGAAGGCACAAAGATGCTGGGCCATTGAAAGCAGCATACAGTGTCACAGTAAACACACTTGTCTAAAACTCCAAAGATGCCAAAGTTACAATCTGACGTTTATTCCACCATAGCCTGGCATTGCTTTGACCTTCTTGTGCGCCTGAGGCAATTAGCTGCCTCAGTGTTTGGGTTAAGGAAATAAATATTCATGTGACATGTAGAGTTGCACAGAGGTAATGCTGCCACCCCACGCTAAACCCCATGTTATACCTGCCTGGGTCTGTGGCAAGGCTGCATGTCCACCCCATATCTCTTTCGAGTTTTTCCTGCTGGTTCTTTGGGCTTGCTGGTTTTGTTACCTGGTGAGCCTTACCTGCCTCAGGGTCTCAGTGGGCCTTTCACCTTTACCTTGAACCCGATGCTGCACAAACTGCAACAGGATTACGCAGGTTTGAGAATGAATTGATAATTTAACTGAAGGATAATAAAAAAAAACAGCTGCTTACAGTATATACAAAGAAAAGATAATGAAGTGTTTAATTTCATTACAGGATTGCTGAGGAGGGCAGAGCAAAGGAGGTGAAGGCAGCCATCAAGATCCAGGCCTGGTACCGAGGATGCAGAGTGCGTGGATACCTTAGGTACCCTTCCTGACATTTATTCAGACCTACCAGTCTTTAAGGTGTAAAAAGTACAGAAATGATATCAGTGCCTTCAGCACGGAGGACTGAAATGTGTCAGAACTAAGAATGAAAATCTGTGGATGTGATCATGTTGAAGGAGCGCCTCCTGGTGGTCAGGGGAGGAAAGAACATAAAATGACAAAAGCCAAAGCTGAGATCCTCACTGAGCTTCACCCTCAACAGCTTCTCTCCAAGGCCTACAGACTTTGTTTCAACTCTCGCTTTCTCTCTCAATTCAGTTCAACTTGAATTTTGATTATAAAGTTTATTTCATTTTTTAAGAACACTGCAATTCCAGGAGGCTTTAACACAAACACATGAATGCTCTGTACAGAAAAAGATAGATAGATAGATAGATAGATAGATAGATAGATAGATAGATAGA